>WURS02012011.1:0-12323 GCA_011762765.2 Rhinocypha anisoptera | reverse complement strand
AAATAGAGGGGAGGGCCCCTCGAGGAAGGCCGAGGGACAAATATATAGGGGGCAAATTATTAGAGACGTTAGAAGGAAGACCTACCGAGGAGCAAGAGAGCTATCACTAGATAGGAAAGGATGGAGGGCGGCAGTCAACCAATCGTCTGATTGAAGTACTGATGATATGATATCTAATAGATATTTATTAGATATATGTTAGATATTAATTAGAATGCTGGAGATATAAAGTGTGGACTGGTATAGAGTTAGGAAGGAGAGGAAGTGTATGTTCTGAAGAGCGGAGGAAGCCAAGTCAACGTGGAGTGTACTATATGATAAGGAAAAGAAGAACAAGGAGTGCATATAGGACACATTACATTATAAGAGAGTGAAAAATAGACTTTGAAGACCCCGTGAAAAAAGTAAAAGGGACAAATACGTATAAGTGTGGGAAATTATAAGAGAAATTAGAAAGCAGAACCATGAATGGGTTTAAGAGTTAGCTCTTCAGAGAGGAAACAACGGAGGGACTGCAGTCAATCCATCTCGGGATTCAAATAGCAATGACGATGACACCTTTTAAATATTGTTTTATTAAACTTTCCGACTTGGATCTATAGTTTTCTTCCGAATGTCCATCTGTGTGTGTGCTCGGACATTGCTGCCTCTTGAGCAGCAGTCACTGGCGCGCCAAAGAGCATCCTCACATCGCCAGCTCTTGTCTCTTCCCTGCGTCGAGTGGACAATTCACAGCACCCTCTTTCTCATGCACCACCACGCCACAATTTAACGACATGGCGAGGTGGTGCATGAGAGAGCAGGCGGTTGGCGGCAACATCAGATCTGGCATCAGTGGTGAAAGACATTCAAATGGATTCCTTGCCCTATTGTCAAAGCACCCCAAACAGTCAGCAAAAGGACACTTTCGACACAAAACAGGAAAGAACTGTAGTAGAAGACTGCTAAAGAGAGTATGGCTTATAACGAGAGTGTCGCTATAGCGAATGATAGTTTTGCGTTGGTTGGTCCACGTGTTAAAACATAGGGAGTTCCGCCAGATATTACAAGTAGTCATATCTGAACTGTCACCATAGCGAAAAGATTTTGCCATGATTGCTCTTTGAGTTGCATAACCCGCAGGTTTCAAACACGCATTACATTGTCATGCCTCACGAATCTACATTGTAATGAAGATTTTACGAGAGAATTTGTGGTGATTTTACGAGAGGAGACTTTGTGGTTTTATGCCACAGACTTTCCTGGGGAAAGACCGAACAACTTATCTTGGAATCTGTGCTCCAGTCTGTCATTTCCTGGTGTTATTTCGTCCTTATAGCTGATCGATCGGAATGAAAGAACATATGGAGCTGTGAGCTAGACTTGTAGACAACACAGGAAAAGCCCATTTGTCTGTGTTGCCCTTAGTAGAACGGCCAATCTCTCGACCCTCCTCTTATTTATGGAATCATAATTGTTAACTCTGGCCATACCTTATCTATAATTGTTCACGAAACATTGCCAAAGATTCTACCGATGCGTGACATACATTAGTTACGAGTGCATGACTTTTGGTAATGATATTTTAAAATCTTTTTAATGATAGTATCTATTTTTCAAAGCATTCGCAGATGGATTGATACAACTACTTCATGGCTCATTTTCGCCCACTTTTGGTGCCGTTATAAATGCCGAAAGAGGCGAATTTAAATGAACGTCGGTAATAACAAGTGTGCGTTATTACGAGAGATCTTTTGTCATTTATCAGCTTTCGTTATAGTGGACTTATACTGTATATCAATGAATTCCTGAACGTGCAAAATCTTCTCTCAAGGGTGACAACTAGTGTATGATGGTCGAACACTTTTTGAGCAGACATCATTTGTTCGATTCCTCTCCCAAAATCCTACACATTTTTGACAAAGGTGCTGGACTTAATTTCCTGGAGAGAACTTTGAAATTTTGTCATTTCACGTCGTCTCTCCTCAATGATCTTATACCATTGACCAACTCCTCCCTCCCCTTTGCTCAGTGTCCCATCCCCCTCAATGTTTCTAACGTACAGTCAACCTAATCCTGTACTACTTTTCTCTTGATGATGACCTGGTGAGGTCGAAACTGGTCGTGTGTGTTGATACAATTGCGTGGAATCAAATCGAGAGTGTATTATTTTGAACGATTGGAGATTCCACGAAGTAACCTCGTTCACAATTGAATTGGATTATGGTTGTCGTGAGTTGTTTAACCACATGCATTGATCTTCATTGTGTAACAACAAAGATGGGAATACCAGTACCGTGCTTGCAAGAGGCATCCCTTCGGCGATCCCGATTGATTCTATTTCCTCGATGGACAGCTCATCGATGCAATGGGACGATGATTCTGATGGGAAGCTGATCATCATCTCCTATGATTGAGACCATCCCCTCGATCTGATTAAACGCGCGGCTCCTGCAACAGATACAAAAGCAGACACAAATGAGACAAGTTTGAAAACACAAGATGCACGGACCGAACACAAAACAGTCATCATCCTGACACTCAGGAGGTGGTAACCATGGGGTTGGCATATAAACTTAAACAAAAACAGTAGGAAGAACAGGAGGGTCCAACAATGACAACGATTACACCTTGAACAGTCAGCAACACTAGTGTGAGGATCAGAAACTATGACAATGGTATAGTGATATTTAACAGTACAAACAAACAATGTTAACAATTCCTGGTGGCAACGTCAGTAGTTGTGATTTTAGCAAAGGGAGGGCCCTGTAAAAATTGAGTCAATTCTCGTCTGTCGAGCGTGATTGTTTGTTTCGGGGAATGTTGTGCGACTAAAACGGTGAATGGAATAGCCACACAGTACTCCCTTTTCAATTACGGTTCTCATGATAATCATAGTTTTTGTTTTGCAGATTCGCAGGTAAATATTTTTTACGTAGCTTGATAAAATATTTAATTCGGATAAAGATAATAATATGGGAAAGGTGATATAAAAGAATGGAGAAGAGGAAAACCAAATGCAGGAAGGAAATAAAGCACGTTATGAAAAAATCAACTTGACATCCGACTGCCCCCCCTGCTTCCTGCAGACGACTCGGTTCTCCTCCGTCAGATACATCAGAGACAGAGCCATCAAAGCAGGTAAGAGACTCTGAAGGAACAAGCTGAGAAAATTGATCTTCAAATCTCTTTTTTTGAGAAAACCGAATGGATTAAAAGCACAGCCCCTATGAAAATACGAAGTAAATCTGTGTGGTCAAATTTATAGAACACGGAGAAGTTGAAGTGCCCGGGACAAGTAATGGAATATAACATTTCAGAAAAGTAAGCTATTAAATTAAAGAGTCCACAAAATGAAAGTGGACTATCATATAACCAAACACATCTATGATATCCAGAAAAGCAAAGCTCAGGTTTTATGAAAGAGTAATTTTTCGAGAAGCTCTTCATGCAACAGAATGCCTGACACTGAACAAGAAGATAATGGAAGAATTAGAAATCACTGAAAGAGAAATACTTGGAAAGGTTATGGAGGGAGAGCAATACAGAAAATGCCACAAACGTCAACTCTAAAACACTCATTGAAGAAATCACTGATATACTAATAAAGAAACAGAGAAGGATGTATATACGAGGTGCATTTAAAGTTGTAAAGGCCTCCAATTTTTTTCTCCGGACTGGAAACGGATAGAGACATGCGGTTTGTTATAAAATGAGCGGGAACTCTTTGTCAATGCACGATAGAGATGGCACCGCTGTACGGCAGACAGAACCTCTTAGCGGCAGCCGCGAGAACGAGAACTGTTTTCGATACTTGAAATGGCGACGATTTCGTTACGTGACCTGCGTGTAATCATTCATTCGTGGTGTGTGACACCGATTGAAATTCATCGCCAGTTGAAGGAGAGAGACATGTGGTGGTGATGGAGTCACGGACGAAGTGTCGAAAGTGTATGTTCATGGGTGCGACAGTTTATAAAGAAGGCAGAGAACATCATGTGACGACAACGAACCAAAATAATCTCGGCCTCCGCCAGTCGTGGCGATTTGCCAGGGGTAAAAAAAGACTCCTCTAAAGAAGCCTTCATCATTCGGCCCGTAGAATCATGGCGTGTCAACGTTGCGAAAAATGTGTATGGCTGCAGGGAGATTATATATCGTGAATTGACACAAGTTTCATTGTTTTTAAGGTGAATAATCAGTCAGGAAAAAAATCGGAGGCCTTATAACTTGAATGCACGTCGTACACGGGGACTCTTAATGACACCGGTAGAAGTTAATGAAAAACATTCATCCCCCCCCCGCATTACATGGGGATGAGGTATGAAAAGCTTAAAGTTTTCGATGAAAACCCTTTGGATGAGGACTGGTGCAGGGAAAGAGCGATTCAAGGAAAGAGGAGGAGCGCATCGGGGAATCGATCTGGCGAGTGTCGCGACGGAGAGAGAGAGGGAGAGAGAGAGAGAGAGGAGGGAAGTGGATGAGAAAGTGAGAGAAGCAGTTGAAATGAGCATGTAGTACACGGTGGATTGTTCGTCCAAAAAAAATGGATAGGATTAGGTTCTGAGCAACTCCATATCGACTCCAATTCACTCGCATTTGCAACACCATAAATTCATTAATACTTTAAAAGCATTCATCCAACAGGACTTTGACAAAACATCATTTTAAAAAAAATCATTAATGCTGTAATAGGAATCGCTGAGCAGCAAAGTTTTAAGTTTATTTATAAACATCATGGGAAGGTGATAATTAAATATTATTACATTTTTCCACGAAAATATATGTTTACTGCAACCTAGGTTTCGATGGTAAACCATCATCGTCAGGCAATTGCCTAATTGATGATGGTGCTGTAGCATCGAAACCTAGGTTGCAGTAAACATGTATTGTCATTGAAAATTGCAATAATAACTTACTCAACATGATAAAATTCCACCGCATCACGCCTGAAACTTCTGTCTTTGACCGTGGGAAGGGTGAGGGATTATGGATATATTCGTCGGCGTCTTGTTAGAAATTGCACTCGGCGAGCGGTCTTTTCTTAGGAATGAGTACGGGTAGCTGTGGGCAATATTTTTGGAGAGTGTATCATAATTGTAAAAATGTGAGTTAACAATGAAAATATAGGGATAACATTTATCAAATGAATGCGCAAGAGAGCATGGGAGGGGGCGTAAGAATCTGGAGAGAGAGAGAGAGAGCAAGAGACGGAGGTGTGCCACTGGTTCGAATAGGTACTCGGCAGATGGCCCTATTATCCCTTTCAGTGACAGCCCCTACACCGCCTGGCATGTGCAAAAAATACCATGGCTTCTTCCTGGAATTCGTGCATTTAAATATTTATATCAAGTTGCTAGCAACATTTGATTCATTTACTCTCCAAACACTTACAGAGATAGCAAAATGTTTTACTTGTATTTTACCTCGTAAACTATTTAATAACAAATTATTTATCAAACAAAAAATAGGGCCGATAGATGATAGGCCCCCCATGGCACCTTTAGGACACACCCCCCTAATTATTTGCGCAATTGTTTGATGGAATCGTCTATCTGGCACATAAAAAAGGGTCAATGGCCTCGTTTTTGGCGTGAGAGAGTGAGCACCATTGGAGATGCGTCAGTTGAATCAACCCCCCTCCCCCAGAGACACAAGACCGTATGCATATGTAAATGAGTGGACTTTGGCATATCACATGGCTCTCTTTGGGCGTTGAGACTGAGACTTTGGGTCTGACAACTTCCTTATCGTAAATATGCCGACGGAAAGTTCCTTGTTTAGGTCAGAAATGTGATCTGACCAGCCTAGTGCATCTGCCAACCGCTGTACCAAAAGTGCATTCGACGAAGAGTGAGGGATGGCAGAGTCGAGTGATATATGAGCAGGGAGGAGTCTGGTGAGACTTCTTGTTATGAAAGAGGTTGCAGGTTGTTTTAGCCTCGTTCAGAACTATACGAGGTGCATTAAAGTTCTACGGCCTCCAATTTTTTCTCTGGACTGGAAACAGATAGAAAATGCAGTTTTTTTAAACATGAGCGGGAACTCATTGTCAATGCGTGATAGAGATGGCAGCACTGTACAGCAGACAGAACCTCTAGTACGGAAGTAGGAGAGATGGTGGCCCTGTCCTTATAGATCTAGAACAGTTTGTATCAAGTGTGGAAAAGTCTATACGTGGAATTTTTTTTTCTCATCATATTTGTGAATAATGTTATATTCAGTTATTTGATTTGGAAGGTAGTTGGAAATGATGCCATTTTTTTCTATGTATATGCACACATTTTCAATAATTTGTAATGTAATCGTTAATATTTTTATAGTGATAACACACTTAAATTCTTGTCATTATTATTCAAATACCTGTGTCATAACATTTTCTCACGTATTGTTCTCGTGACTAAGAAAAGATTCACCTTATCATTTTGATAATCTCACCTGAATTTTGTGCAACTGACATTGTAAAAATTAATTAAATACCTACTGAAAATTCGTGCAATTTTCTTGGTCATTATGTAGTTATTTTTTTAAAGAGGATTTTATTTCTAGATTTCTGGGTTAAAAGTGAAAAATAAAAATTTTTCAATCTCGTAAACTTAAAATTAAACTATAATAATTGCGTTTCATTGAAAAAAACAGCCAATATTTTTTTATAATCATTTGGAAGGAAGTATTCACTTTCAAACGCGGAAGAAATCATGTAAACTAGTAAAAAATAAACAAATAATGAAATTTTGAATAAAGGCCTACAAAATTAGCAAAATACCCATGGCACTTCTAGGAGTGCCCAACAAAAAATCAGTGGCATTCAATGGGTTAAATATCTTAGATTGGTGTTCAGCATCTACGTTTGCCGTCAATTCCAATTTATTATAATGTAACTCATTTCTGTTTAATACCTACTAGATAACACACATTTCAAAGATGACTTCACTAACAAATAAAATGAATAAATGAAATGCATTAAAGAACAAATTTAAATGCATAGATAACATGCATTTCAAAATTGTACTGTTTTTCATGATAAAGCACTTTAAAAATCGTCATTGTGCAGCTAAAGTCGCAGCGAAATTTATTACTGTACCTTTCTGTGAACTGATGAACGAGGAAATAAAACCAATTTCGTATGTGGTATCATAGACATTTAAATAGTAACTATGGAGAACTATGGAATCATTCCGGTGGGACTCGGGAGATGAATTTTAAAGGTTTCGACTAAGATTTCCGTTTGAAAGTTTCAATGTAATTCACTGACTAATTACTTCATTTTCTTTTTTTATGATTATTTCCGCTATTGTGCTGACAAGAATTTTTTTCACTGCTGTAATATTTGATAATAATTAATCTTGTTTTGCGAAATGTAATTGTATGATTAAATTAACTTTTGCAATATGTTGGTGAAATAAAAGTGCTCCAGTGAGTGAGTATATACCTTGCGAAGTCAACAATAAATGACATAATTTGTCTGGTCATTTGTTCCCCGAGTTCAATATTCAATGAAACGAGATTTTTTGTTGCATATCACGCGCTGTTATTTTTAACATTTTTCAATAGTTTTTGTATAGATAACAAGCGGGTTATCTACCAGAAACTACGGTAAATGAGATAATAAAACATCTCTATGAAAACCTACTCGACGGACTTCATATGGACCCCTGGTTCCGGTCGGAAACCCGAGAGAACTCTTCCTCTTGTCAATCAACATGTGAGCAACTAAAAAACAATCACCGAAAATGGCCCAAAAAGTCAATTTTCATGGCTGACTTTTCATCGAAAAAGGGGGGGCTTATACAAGGTCATTTGTGGTAATTAGGAGCCAGTAAGTGTACGCAGAAGAGCGGAGGAGTCAATGTGTGGAGTGTACTATATAATAAGGAAGAGAAGAATGAGGAGTGGATAATATAGGAAACACACCCTGAGAGGAATAAAATGAATTCGTGACTAATGTAATGGAAGGATGAAATATGGAGGGGAAGGCCCTGCAGGGTAGAGTGAGGGACGAATATATCACAGCGGGCAAATTATAACGAGCGACATTAGAAAGAAGAACCACCAAAGGGTGTAAGAGAGAAAGAGAGAGCTAACACCGTTAGATGGGAAAGAACAGTTGAGTGCTGTTGAGTGGTTTGGGATGAAGTTGACAGAAAGGAAAAGAAATTTTGTGAGATCCTCGAGAAGTAAGAGTGGTGGGCCAAACAACACACGAGAAGGGCATACATTGCAACGGGTACCTTCACATATGTGGGAATCATCCTGGCAGAAAAATGGATAGAGTTGTCGGGATATTAGAGGAGAGGGAATTGCATCGGCGAAAGTGGCATTAGGCGAAAAGGAAGGAGTTGATGAGAGGGACGCTAAATAAAGAATAGCAAAAGAGAATAGATTAGCGAAAACCCTCTTATAATGATCATGAAGATATATACGTCGCTAACATGGTCCATGAGAGAGAGAGAGAGGAAGGATGATGATGAGAAGAGATAGATTGGAGGTGCTTTTGAGAGATGAGATGTGGATTCGGCGAAGAAGGATGGAGAGAGAGAGAGGAAAACTAATTAATGAATAAGTATTAATTACTGAAAGGGTGATGTGTGTGATATATATATATATATAATAATCACTTGAAAAAGTAATTGTACATTCCACTAGTGTTCGAACCTATATATATATATATATATATATATACATTCAATTATAGTAATAAGGAAAGGGATAGGAACACATAAAAGGATGAAAACACAATGTGGTTGAAAATATTTGATGGAAACCAACAAATTCATATGAGAAAAAGTTTTATCCTCAGCCGGGACTCGAACACTGGACCTCCTCAATATTGCGTTTAGGGGCGTGCTTTTTTAGCCGATTACACCACCGAGGACTCTGCTCATCACACATGAATTAGTCGGTGTGGTTCAGTTTGCTCGGCCACCGAGAGAAGGCCTTCGTTGCTGAGATTCGTACCACTTTCGAAGAATGGACAAACACAAGGGAAGTCGGGAAAGGAATAATATGAACAGACATACGAATTTGAAAGAGTTGCATATATATATGAGGGGGCAGAAAGAGACGATTGTTTGTTGAGAAAGAGAGTGAATAAGGGGGAGGCAGAGGGGATGGGGAGGAAAGGCGAAGATGGAAGGGGGGAGGGAATACTCCGAGATAGGAGACGAGGCTTGTCTGAAGATTGTACATGAGAATGTTGTGGGTGAGTGATGTAGGGAGAGACAATAAAGAGAGAGAGAGATAGAACAGGAATTGAATTATATAATGATTATAACTGATTAAAAATGACATAAACTGATTATAAAATGATATAAAAATTTAAACCAAAGACAAGTCCTTCAGATCAACACGACACAAAAGAAAATGTATTTACTGAAGTCAGTGAGAACATGAATTTAGCTCACCTAATTAATTAATTTCCTGGGCAGGCAAGGGAATGTTGCACGATACGACCGAACAATAAGAGAAGGAAGTCACAGCATATTCAGATTACTTCCACTTAAAACATCTCATGTTGCAGAAGTTAGAATTCAGAGAACACACGCCACAAGCAGATGATGCTCACAAAGTCACGATGGAATACAGATGAAAGGAGAGAAGAGTAGGAAAAAAAACACATTTATTAATAATGAATGCCTGTCACAAAGGATTATATGCACGATTTATGTTTTGAAATGGTAGAATGAAAGGAGACATCTAGAGTATAGGAGACATAATTTTATCATTAATATTTACCATGAGAAAACAGACATTTCGCCCTGCCAAGATTTTAGAGACGGGTAATATTGAATTATAATTCCACTAACGGCCACTGATCCATGAATATTCCTGTTGTAATTTACAGAAATGTAATTAGTGTTGAGCACCATAACAAAAAGGAAGGGCAACATTATTTAACCATTGTATCGTCAATAAAATCGTTCATGCTTTAGGATGACTTTATGGATTGTGACAGGAATCAATATGACGCCATTTATCTGAGGATATAGGGTAATATATATGTTTTAAAATAGTATAGTTTTAAAAATATAGGCGAACTTACAAGATGTCTATACTTCGATATAATATGATGATAATGCCACAATGACAACAATCGGCTGTTTACGTGACGTACAACAATAGCTTAAAAATTAAAAACTTCGTTACTTATTTGTGATTCCACACTTAATACGACACGACATAAAATTTCATGTATTTTCATGAATTTCTAATTTATCTGTGGTTAAACTATGTTGCGGAGAAATCGTGGTTTACAGACATGAAACGTGTAAACGTCATTCATAGTACCAGTTAAAAGATGCGCCGTGTAAGTGGAAAAAAAAGTTGAAGGGCGATATTCGCAGAGCAACAGAATTCTTCGAAACCTACAAACACACCTACATATGAACGGAAGAGCGAGACGAGGAAACGAACTCCTTCGGCTTATCGTAAAAAAAATTAAAGCTACATAAAAACGTGGTGGAGGCAAAAATGCTGAAGTTCTTTTTTTTTAAAATATAGGTTCTCAACAGCCTTTAACGATTATGGAGTCGAAACCTCGAAGTCACGAACAAGATCTCGATCGAAGTCGTATTAATTCTAGAGTACACGCCCACGTGTGTCTAGGAAGTCGCGAGTTTGTTTTTTTTTGTAATGTGCTATAGATGAATTGTCGCGATCTGGGAATCACTGAACAACTTCGTAAGAAACAACATCACTGCGGTTGCATGTTTACTATCGTGTTAAGTGTGAATTGCGCTTTCCAGCGTGGACAAAACTTAGTGAGTTTAAAAAAATGATAAGAAATGACCCTTGTGTTTCCCGGTGACTTACCTCTCACTTGAAGTGCGACAAATTTGTTGAGAGCCATGTGGCGGACAGTATCCTGAATGCACTCTCGTTATCAAGCAATGGGACGCTTAAAACATCCTCTTCATAACGTTTCGTCGCAGTTAAACCAACGTTCGAAAGGCAGCATTCATACTAAAGGTGAGAAAATTTCAATCTTAGTTAGAGACTGTGTGGTCTTCAATAAATTTGTTTATTTTTAAAAACAACAAAGAACTTTTAACAGTTTAAAAAACTCGATTTTTCAACATTTCGGTTAAACATTCGGACGTCAATAAAGTAAATAAAACGTGCATCATGAAATTGTTTGATTATTACTAGTTCGTTTTATATTTTTCATATATGTTATCTATTACAATGATCACGTTTGTAAATTGTCATTTAAGGTAGTCAGCTATTAAGCTAAAGAAGACATTTTAATTCAGTCATCCGTAGACTATTAGTAAACAAATAAATTCGAGGCACTTCGATTGAATTCGTTACTAGGGAAGAGAACGGTAAATAAAACTATTTGTAAACTCATTCACGAATGTTTCGCAAAATCATTGGGACGTATCTCCACATAAAAAGCAGTTTACCCTACAGTAAACCTTATTATGCATTAAATCTTAAGTGCACTTACTGTCACTTCAGGATGTCCATTAATTGCCTACTACTTGTCCACTACGGGGTTATAACATCAATACACTAGGTCATTGTCTTCACGATGTTGACGAACGGGATTTGGACTCGGCAGCAATCCTGGGGAAAAAGAGTAGAAATAGCGAAGAGTAAAAATAGCGAAGAATAATCATTGTAATGTTTTATAACTAGGTTAACCATTTGGCTTCACGTAGTATTTGGAAAAATGAAACTTTTACTTGGCCATCATAATGTACAAAACTGAGGAGTCCAGTTTGCTATATTTTGTTTGCTTGGTTGTAATGTAGCCAAGTTTTATGTCGCTGCATTCATCCTTGTGGATGACTTTTGAGTTTACATTAATTTAACAGTATTTTTCATTGATGTGAACGCCAGCTATGCAGTCATAAATAATTGATAGGATTTCAGTTTGGTTTGAAACTAGACGACTTTGTTTAGAGAGTTCGTCGTTGTAAATGAGATTGTTTTCCAGATAAACAAGTTGTATATGTATATATTTTACGCTAAAATACTTCTCTCTCCGCCTCCGGGTAGAAATCCTTTCCATTCCTTAAAAAATATTTAAAAAGGGGAACGCCTCGGACGCGAAGGGAATCCTGGGAAGATCCTGGAAGGTCGTAAATTTTCCAGTTTCATCTGCTCCCCGTTGGCCTGTCATACTCGCGACGGCGGCCATCTTGAGTTCTCCATCCCCCCCCCCCTCCCTCACAGGCCGACAGTTGACGATCTCCTTCGAAGGGAAGGCTCCGTTTGTATTTGCTTCGGCGCAGAAAAGGGGGGTTGAATGGAACAGCCTGCAGTGGACTCAACAGCCGCCCCGTTTCCATGGCAACCTCGGAATAAACGCCTTTCCGGTATTTACGGCCATCCCGGGT
>WURS02012000.1:0-12323 GCA_011762765.2 Rhinocypha anisoptera | reverse complement strand
TCTTTTTCCAATGGTCCATGTCTCTGATCCATAGAGTGCCATGCTCCATACGAATGTTTTCACATATTGCTTCCTTGCTTGGAGTGATATTTTTCTTGAGCTTAGTAGTTGCCTCTTCGCCATGAATGCCTTCTTTCTCGATCTAGCTTTTTATTTTTGATGGTTCATTCCTCCCTCCTCTCCCCCCTTCCTCCTACCCGGTAAGAAACGAGTGGGCTGACCTGTTACTCCGTAATACGCGACTCATCGGTCAAAGTTAATGTTTCCGTTTTTAAGCACGCCAGCCAGCATTTCGATATCACAGTGTGGACATTCCCCCCTCTCCCTTACACCACGTGTCTTGGCATTGGAGTGGGTCCCAAAGGCGACCCGAATGCGAGCGTAAGCTTTCCTGGTTATCGTTCACTCGGCGTCGCCTCTCGTTCCGTCGCATACTTCCCACCTCTCCGACCCCCTACTTCCTCCTCTTTCCCCCCTTCCCCTCTCCTACAGACGTCCTCCAACCTCGCTCTCAGCCGCTCCTTCGCGGTGACGCAAGTGCGCTCATCTGTTTCCTCGAAATTCCCTCCTTAGGCCTTTATTTTCATTTCCAGCCAGCCTAAGCTCACCTTCGAAAAATGTTGGAGCAGTTTAAATCCCTATGGCCTGGCAGGCATTTCTGCCAGAAGAGACGTGTAGACGTGTCACATAGTCCAGCGCCTTTCATTTCCCCCCCCCCCTGGCCCTGCCGTCCACACGATACCCTTTGGATTTCTGTAGGTGACTGTTAACTGTTTGTTTAGTTTGAATTCCGGAGTGGCGTCTAGAGAAAATTGATGACGATCGCTGTCTTTCGTGGTAGAACATTCAGCTGCAGAGTTGGCTCTCGTGTTGGGTGCTCTAAACCTCCACTGAAAACGACGCTGCATACGCTTGGCTTTCCCGAATTGAGACTTAATAAACCTTGTAACCTAGAGACAATCCTTTTTCACAGTTATTTATAACAATCAGTAAGCTAGTTGTTAAGTGCGCACTTTTTTCGATTTAGTTTCGTTCTAGTTGCTATAGATGTCAAGAAAACGTTAATTATTCGTTAAAAATCACCGGTAGAAGATTTAAGTAGCGTTTGCCTCATTCTTATAGTCTCAAGTGGACGGTTACCGCCTCCGTCGTCAATTAGAGGCGTTACCCGTGCTGCCAATGTGTGTAACTAAATTGTATAATTACCAAACCTCTCATATCGAACGAGTTTGCCATATGAAGATCGAAAATAAAACAATCTGAAAATAAACCAATACCTAAAGAAAGTTCTCGCGCAGTGATCCTCAGTTCATCGCAGAATTAACACAATGACAGTTTTAGTTAGTCTTGGGCGTATGCAAGAATTTAAGTGACATATTCCTAAGGTAATCCTTTGAAGAGAACCTCAGGAGTAGAGTAGAAGATCCCTAATCCGGAATATGAGGGACCCGATTGATTCCGAATTTCTTATTAGGCCGTATGACTGAAAAAGTTGTAGTAATCCATCTCATACCTTACTGTTATCGTTATTCTCTATGAGGGAGATAGCTTCGATAACCAATTGTGGTACGTTTTTCGAATTTTAAAACTGTCTCTTTCCTCGGAAGCATTTCCTCGTATTTCTGAGGTCGCTTTGCCCCCCAGATTTATTGACTTTATTACCAAAATTATTGGTTTTGCCATATACTTTTACGACCCCATGCCCTTTCCTCCACCAACCATACATTCCGGAAAATTAGTTTTAGAAAAACAATATCTATGCCCTGGCCGGGATTCGAACCTCGATTGGATTGACCGGCCAGCTTTCTACCCACCCGGCTAACCTGTTTGGCTGTCTTTATAGAGCAATAGGTGTATTTTCTTCCTTTTCGAGCGGCAAAATAGGACGATAAATGGAAGACGGGTTAAATCATATTTGGGTGTTACTCAATTCCTCCGTTAAAACTTGAGAACAAGATTGTGCCATCGGAATAATTTAAGTCTCGGCTTGCCCGTTGAGTGGTGTTTGCTTAATGATGAAATCAGACTGTTGTGAATGTGATTGTTATGCCAAAGTTTACTACCAGCTGTCTTCCAAGTGTCTAGAAGGTGTTTTTTTTGGTCATAGTTAAAAGATGAAATCCGCAATGCGGTGGTCGGCTAACCCTTCTGCACCACATACAATTGGGCCATTTGGAGCGGCCGAATACACTGCGCCAACCGATGAAGACTTCCAGTGAGCACTCCCTTTGGCGTGGTGAACACTCTCCTTTCACTTACGTGTTTTTTTCCCCTCTCTTCAGTCGTAATGTGTGTGGCTTTTTTCATTTGACTCAGATCGCTGTGTGCGACGGGCGATAAGGGAGTTATTTATTCATAAGGACCACGAGCGTTATAATGTCATTTCCCCCGTCACCTGTTTAGCTTCGTGTTGGTTCAATGCTTTCTTAATCAGTCGAGCGCTAATCCCCCACATGGGCCGTAGGTCTAGGCTTAAAAATGACGGCAAAGTAACGAGTAAATTGGTGCGGGATTCCCATTGGATCTGTGCGTGCGTTTTATTATGCCTCGCAATGAAAAAGAGAGATAAGGCAAATGGGCTGTGCCGCCAACGTACGCAAATGTTGTTGATTGTACAAAGCGGAAGGAGATAACTTAGCAGCGAAAGAAGAAAAGCAAATAATTGATTTCGTTTATAAGAGGCCAGCTTGCATTCATGTTCTCCATTGATAAAAAAATCAATAAAGTCGAAAGATACGATTGTCCGAAAATAGAACATGTGGAGTCCGGTTTTATGACGGGGTTTACGTAATAAGAAAAAAATGGCTGCACTGAAAATTGAGAGCGGCGATGGTTATTGTCGATTTTTTAATGGCTCTTGGAAGATTGGCTTGTGTGAATATTGAGAGAAGAGGGGAGGGGAAGAGGATGGACATTTGGGAGGGGCCTGTTGTTTTGCTGTGTTACCAAGTCCCTCATCTTGACGAGCTGTTGAGTATTTCCCTTTAAGATCGACCCGTCTTCCTCACGCTTGAAGGAGTCCCACAGTGTGTGGTGGCATTTGTTTAAATTTTACATTGCGCTTTGTTATGTTGTTCTCATTAAGAAGACAAAGGAAATAATTTTTTAAAAGTTTCCTCTCAATTTTCCTCCTCCGTGTAATGGTTACAGAATAATGTGAGTCATTACGCGAAAAGACTTCATTTACGAGTACAACAGTTTGGTCGTAAATTATTTTCCTCTCGACGTCCGCAACGGTAAATCTTCGCTGCAGTTCTTATCAGTCACAAAATCATAACATTTTTTGATGTGTTGTTTTGAAATATGTACGAGTTATCCAGAAAGTAAAGCTTCATTTGGCTATTGAACTAAATTAAATATTTTTTTAAATGCAGCGTAAATTAGAGTCCTCAATTTATTTTAATCCATTATTTCCAACGTTATTCAGATACTTTCCCTAGCGGGGCAACAGTTTACCCCCCTGTGATCCAAGCAGTAAGAGGATTTTTAAAGTTCTGGTAGAGGAACGGGAAATGAAACGTCAGGTCAACGCTTTTAAGTTCTCGACCCAGTACAACGAGGACGGTGATGGCTTCTTGAGCTGCGTCGTCACTGAGACCTGTGTGACCCGCGAAACTCCAGAATCAAGAAGGCAATCGATGGAATGAGGGCACGGTTCATCACCGACAAAGACAAAACCGAAATCATGTGCACAGTGTTTTGGGACAGATATGGCGTGTTTCTGGTGTACCTGAATGTCACACACAAAGCAACAATAAACACAAATTCGAAATGTGTGGCACCATTAGAGGAATGAGTCGCCAATTCAGAATAAGCGAAGAGGCGCACTAGGTCGTCACATTGTGTTGCATTTGAAGAGACAATTATGGAAAACCGAAGGCACAGTTCGACAATGACAATGACGAGGTCACCACTACACGCCATTCTTTTCCTCTCAGTGGTTTCCACCACTTTGTGAATCCTGCGCCCGACGCTAATGTCGTTATCCGGTTGACTTCTTCAATATCTGAATTATGGGATATTATGAGATGATTCTTGGATATTATTTTTGTTGGGGTTTCGTGGGGATATATAGGGGTTTGGGTTGGTGAGATAGGGTTTAAGGGGTAGAGGTAGGGATAATATGAGGAATCGGGTTGGGCAAGGGTTGTTCCGGAATTAGGTCAGGGTTTCGAGTAGTGCAAATTTGGGATTCGGGAGTTTAAGCTTAGGGGTGTAGGGGTAATCCCAGTGGGAGCTCAGTAGAGGGTTATAGGATGAGGAAAGGGAGGTTTGAACGTCATCTAGGGAGGATCTTTGTACAACTGGGAGAGGCGGTATGCGGAGGTCTTTGTGGATTTCTCTATTTCTTATGAAATATGGGGCGTTTGCCAGATTGCGGAGTATTTTGTTCTCGAATACTGTTATTCATCGGAGATTCTTCTTGGAAGTGTGGGACCAGACTGGGGAAGCATATGTCATGGCTGGCCTATTCATACTCATATAGATGGCCCGTTTAGTGGATAGGCCGAGGGGGCATCTAAGGCGAAAACGATGACGAGGTGAAGACTATTACTATGCTGTTTGAATCACTGACGGTTGACGTTCTGTGACGACGGGAGATACAAAATCTGGTGCCCCCCCCCACGCTACGGCAAATGTCTGAACAATGGGGGAAAGTGCGCGGAAAAATAATTCAATGTTTGGACTTTTACGAGGCAAGAAAAATGTTTATACGCATTTGTTTGTCTGATTAATAGGCAAACGGAAATTGCTTTCTGGATACCTCTCGTATTAAAATTCCTCTTAAGGATATATTGACTATACAACCCTAGTCAAAGGTTACTGATTCGGCAATAAGCGATTATCATGCTTTTTGTTATATTTACGAAGAGCAATTGAATCAAATTAATTTTAGTTGGTTATTATTAGTACTATATGTATTTTGTAGGCAGATGGATTCGATATATCATTACTCGTCATTTTAAGCTCAATGGACCCTCTTTTTGACTTCCGTGACCATATGCACTTAAAGTATCGAAAATTGTACAGCTAAAATATTTATTTATTTTATTTTGATTCTCTCTTTAAACTAACTAATGTTTTTTTGGAAACAGTTTAGTTGTTAAAATTACTTATTTTATGATCATAAATGAAAAAACTGATTTCTTATGCCATACAGTCTGGCAACGTTGCATATATTCATAAGTTGTCAGCGCTGCACTATGAAGGTGGACGCTGACCCGTCAGTTTTTTCGTTGGAAATAAAAATCCGACAATTTAGCAATCAATGATAAAATATATTGTACCTATTATTAATTGGAAAGAAATGTCATGTGACAAGCATTACTTTTGGAAAGGACTAAGAATGTATATCACAGAGCCGAAATTGATGTGTCATGAGTGAGACGTTGCCACGTTTATGCTTTGCAATTGAAGAAAAGCTTGGAGTTGCTGCAATTTATTATAAATATTTCATGTACTATTCTCTGAATGATTGTTTTAATCGGCGATATCAAGGTATAGCACAACTATTTACCACCCTTGAATTTTTCAGTTTGTTTGACATTATTATTTATATGGTTAATTCCACCTTAAAGTTGTAGAATCACATAAAATCAGCCATTTCCCACTAGAGTGCATGTTAATTTCAAACTTCGATATCTTTCGAAAGATCTTCTGAATCGTTTTGAAATTTGGATGGTTAGTTACAAATAATAATTAGAAGGTCCAACCAAAGCTTCATCGATTTCTCATTATTTCAACTTATAGCCAAAACATTCTTAATATTTTTCCTCAACGGAGTACTGGAATTCGCTCGGAGGAACCTGAGTGCTCTTCCATTATAAAAATGAAATCAGAAACGTGCCCTTTAATCAAAGGCGACTCAGGTTTTGCCGTACAAAGCTTTTCATCGGACTCTGTGATGATGACGTGAACTCGTTGACGACAGGTTGTGACCCTGGATTCTACGTAAAAAGCTAACCAGACACCCACGGCCTGATGACGACAGCTTGCACATGTTGGCGTCATAGTTTTTATACAATACGGCGTGGTTGATTGTCATTTGGTTTCTTTCCTTTTCATTAACACGAATTGTTGGCTGAGTGATATTGTTAGATGTAATACGATTTATTGACAAAATACAGCATGGCGAATAACTACATAATTAAAGCGCCAGTTGCCTAATAAAAGAGTTAATTCAGGGGCAGGGGCAACAGTTAACAGGGCAGTAGGATAGGTTAATTCAAGTAGACTAAGTTCCAGACCATATATTATTCCTGACCTTATATTCATAGGGACCTAATACCTAACCGTCACCATGATATTCTTACTGTAGGTTATACTCTGATCGGGGGCTGATATAAGAGAATGAAAGTAATCAATTCACCGTCACTAAAAATTCTTGATATTTAACAATTTTCATTCAAATCTCACACTCCATGCTCAAGAGTGGTGGTTATAAAATATGTGATGTCATTAACACGCCGATCAATACACAAAATGTATGAAAGTTGAACGGTCCACGTTAATTTAAGATATAAAAGTGGGGAAACCACGTAATTCTTCGCTTTTGGCGTATGTATTTATTGTTTATTATTAAAATGTTATTTAATCATCATTAAACTCTGATGCTTTTAATTCCTGATGTGTATTACCGTAAACATCCGAGCCGGTTGGAATCACCTTCAATGAGAGTTTGTGCCACATTGTTTGATGTTGACGTAAAAATATTATAAAATGATGTAACCATATCTTCCCGGAACCAAGTCAACTAATTTCAGTAGCAACAGTTTGATAGTAGTAAGCAAAAGTTCCCGCGGCCCCGTCTCTCATGTTTCACTAACCGCCGCCGCAGTTCATAGAACAAAAGGTAAAATAGGATCCCAGGAGTAGGCAGATATGAAAAAGAAGGTAACATCAATCTTTATCACTGAATGCAATACGAATTTCTTATTTTTGTAGGATTTAAAAGCTGCGGAGAATCTCTTAACATTACAAGACATAAATAGATAATTACAAACCTCATAATCAGCATTATTCATACTGTAGAGATTACAGAATATATTCTCCAATCAACAGTAATTTGATATTATATAAAGTAGTTCGTAAGCTTCCAATGAATTAGCTCTGGTTGTTTTCTCAGGGTAATACATTTTCATAATATTGACTGCGGAGTTAGTGGTCGAGGTATGAGTGAAAAAAAATGCTTATATTAATCCTCTTAAATATGTAACGTCAAGGAGAGCGTCTCCCCTCTGTTACGCATCTTCTGTTATTAGATAACTTGCTGGCAGAAGGAAGGAAAAAAATCCATTTTCCTTGCATAACAATAGTTAAGGGTTTACGTTTTCCTTCCGGTCAGCTTAGCTGTTATCATCCACTCGTCAATTCTGTTTGCGTCCCCAATCAATTCAACCTTTTATCACAGAAAACTCAGCGGGATAACTTATTACTTTTTATTACCTAAGGATTAGAAGTCTATAAACGATATCAATCCATTGAAGAATTAATAAAGTAATCTGTTAAAAGTTAGCATTCATTTTTCAATTAAACTTGCATTAAACCTTGCAATTTTTAAAGACGAATGACAGACCAGAAAATGTATTCATAATTTTTACGGTAACATTTGATAATCAGATAAAAATGGGTCTCTTAGTCTTCTGAACAAAAGCATCAAGAATCAGTAAGAAGGTGGAAGTGCTATTACTTCCTACCACCGGATAAAAGACTAAGAGAAACAAACGGGGAATAACTGAAACATATTGGAGTGAATTGCGCTCCAAAAGAAAGCGAAAGTGCTGCTTACCATTCGCATACTCTTGGCCTTGCTTAACTCACGAGATGGAGGTGCTAAAATAGTTGCATTTAAGCAACCGCGAGAATGACACAAACCTCAAACAGTCCCCATCCCACTCCAACAGACTCCCTCCCCCTTCCCCACCCTCTCACTACGGTCATTCATGATATCTTCTTCATCCCCCCCTTTGGAGCACACGCTGCCGACTGCGTAACACGCCCTCTCTCCCATTTTTTTGTCCCTTGGCCAGCAGACCAAAGCGCGTCAAACGGTTAACGTGCCTCCGGATAAAAAATGTCATTTTCGAGATTGTGGTCAGTTAATCAACATTCGGAAAGTTTGAGGATCATGAAAAACGACGCTAATTTAGATCGGCGAGGGCACATTTTGTTGGTTGCCATGTTGACAGACACGAATTTATCCTGCCGGCCGGGTTAATCTCCCCATTTTCGGCCTCGTGAAATGTCTCCAGAGTTTAAGATCGTATCGCATTCCTAACTGGCTTGGAAATTCAAACCGAGATAGACCAGCATTTGATTCCTCTGGTGGCATTACACCGTACATTACTTCACACGAGTGAGCGGAGTTATCGCTGTCCTGGCTGCGTCGCCTAATAAGGGTTGTTTTGTCCTGGATTTTGGCAGATGACCATGAGTGCGACGGTGAAACCCTTTCTCGTAAATGGGAGCTCGATTTTGATTAAAAATAAGTTCACCCAAAACAAATTTTTGTGGTGTGACACACAATTCCTGATCTCACTAGACATATGCTAACTGGTCACTGAAAACATTTCCGACAATTACCCTCATTGCTAAATTGCAGCAATTATTATTTATCACTCCTGGAAAAATGTATCTCACCAACGAGCATTAAAGGGTAAAACTGTCCCACATTTATGGAAATCCTTGCTACTACCAGTGAGTTACTCGGCGAAAATTTATCAAGTCCGTCGCCCCTCTTTTCAAAATTGGAATAGATCTCAGATAAGCTGCTTCGATAACAAATGTCAATATTTTTCCAAACTTCGGTGGGGGAGCACGCCCCCTCCGTCGAGGTCGCGCAGCTTTGTTTTGGAAATCGCAGACGGGGAGCACCGCACACCGGGGTTCTCGATGAATGGCTGGAGGTAATCGTCGTCGGATACAAAAGGACCGAAATTAATACTTTTCTACTTTAAAAGTAGAGGAGGATTATCCTCAAGTTATTCATAGGTTTCAAAGAGAGCTAGCCGGAAAAAAAATTACGACGGTGTCGAGGAACACACCGGCTCCAATGAATTTTAACAAAATCTTCCCGATAACTGACATTAATGCGGGGGTGATGAGTATAAAATAAAGATTTTGAACGTGGGAAGCATGGGAAGTTCGTGCGTACTTATGTTCAAGATCTGAATTACGCAATAAGACAAGAGTTTAATTTTTTCTGAGGTCGTTTACAGTCACCAGGAATGCCTCGGCAAAAATGAGAGAGAAACGAGCTGCATGCAAAACAAGTTGAGACGAGAGAATCACTGTGAAAGTCCAACATGCGTGCAGGCGGCTTGCACATCGGAACCAACGCATAAAATGTAGGACAAATAAAAAGAGGAGGGGTGGAGAAGAGTGGGCGGGCACTCACCCTTCGGACGGCGGGCTCCTAGCGGACGTCTCCTTGGCCGCTACGCCCCGGTAGTGGACCCTCTTCTCCACTTCGCCATCCGGGAGGATGTCCGTCACCACGAAGTCCCTGACACCCTTGCCTAGGGTGCCGGCACCGACCTCGCCGAGAACGGCGCGCGCCCTCGAACCACGCACCGTCGCGTTGCACAGACAGCCCGCAATGAGCACCACCAGGGCAGATAATGTTATGGAACCGAGCACCATGCTTTGAGGAAGTATTCCGGGTAAGGCTTCTCAGTCCGAATTCCCTCTCTCTGCGTTTCTTCCGGAGACACGCGGGATCTGCCCCGAATCGAAGGCGGAAGAAAACTATTGTGCGTGGCGGGGACTCGAACTCCCTCCGTGGAAACTCAAAAAAAAAGTCGATTAATTAAATTGACACAGGTCGGAGGCGACGCGATCTTTTTCAGGTGCCTCAAGCCCTCCGCACTTTTGTTAGTGTTTTGCGCCGGGGCTGTTCCGTCACGACTTCACGCGCTCGCGCGACACCACGAGGTGCGGTGGCTTCCTGGGGATGCGCTTGCGGTGTTCGTGTCGATACCCCACGGCTGCCGGCAGGCGAATGAAAGGGACCGGAGTGCGCGCGCGAGTCGTGTGTTGGCGAGTCGAGACCTCCCGCCCCGGGGTAGGAGGGACGGCGGGATAGGTTAAATGGAGCCTCAAACTCCTCGCACCCCGCTCGGTCCCGACCGCAGACGCCCGCTCCGACTTCCCTTCCTCCCGATTCACCCTTTAACCCCTTTCCATCCACCCTTTAGCCACTCCCGCCACCCCTCCCCCCCACTCCCCCAATCCACGCCCATTTTATCACGACGCGCTTTGTGAGGATGATCTGATGGGAGGCGATAGGCGAGGAGGAGATGTGTGTGCGGAGGCGAACGGAGTGGCGAAGCGGGATGGAAGCGCGGGGCGGTTCTCTGGTCGGGGGATGATTTCGCGCCGAGTAATCGGCTCTTCACCGTCGACGGAACAACGTGCGGTCTCTCTAAATATAAAGGGGACAGGTCCTCTCGGCGCTCATCTTTTCCCTCGCGGGTGGTCGACCTCCCCGGTCGAAATTTTCCCTTTGGCCTCCAACGCGAAAGTCACCTTGATCGGTTTCGGCAGGGTGGAGTCGTAAATGACGTGAACTTTGGTTTTTTGAAATGATACATGAAATTTTGAAAAATTCAATGAGAATCAGCGTTTAATTTTTTTAAATAATATAGAGGATAAAATTTTCTTCGACTTTACTTAGAAACCTATTGTCAAATATATAAGTCTAGGAGTATATATATATATATATGATTTACAATTAATTTTCATAACGCCTAAGGTTGTATTTCATATTAGGTTAATTTTCATAACGCCTAAGTATGACTCTAACTGCAGCCGTTTAAAAAATTCTACAATAGTCACTAATGTGTATTCGGGAAAGGTTGCACAGCCAATAATGATAATTAGAAGAACCAATGATGATTACAATTTTATTTTTCGATAAGTTACGTAGTTTATGATTTATCCATTTTTGGTACTATTTGGGCCACTACATTAAGAATATATTTTCCCAATTTTAGGAAGAATTAAATATATCTTTTTATTATTTCATTTCTCGTATTTTTTTAAAATTTAGTTATTCAACAGGTACATCTTTCATACAAGTTTAAAACCCAGTAATTATTTCTCCCTTGGGGTCAAGATGGAGTTTTTCGGTCTAAAAAATGGTAATTAACGGATGGAACAGTGTACCTCTGCATATTTTAGTGGGTGCGGAACAAAAACATGACCGAGGTAATTAACTACATTTGACCTTTAAATTTTAAGTACGCATAAAAGCGACCATGTTATAGCGCGACATTCTGAAATAGTCAAGTACCATGTGTCACCCATGCCTAGATAAACAGATGGCAGTATTGTCCCTTTTGGAAACAAATCAGGGCCAGGAGAGTAGATCAATTATGGGCGCATAAAGAAATAGGTACACATAATCATTTTTATGCTAATCACCAAGAAGGCCACATATAGAGTTGTCTCGCCTAACCTTTGTTGATCAATTAGCAAGATAATGTAGTAATTTATGTGCTGAAGTTGTTCAAAAAATATTTACTTTCCGAAATTTCTTCGAAATCCATTCGGTTTGACATTTGTTACACCAAAAGTCATTTGTGTGGCAGTAAAACTCAACGCAATAAATATTCCTCAAATCGCTAGGGCATATCTTGCCTGTAAGATTTTTTTAACATTTGTAAATGTAGCATTTGAATTTTTTTTTACTGAATCTCCGACGGTTGACAGTTATCGCGGTCTAAGAAACGACCCCACTTGCCGAAAAACATCTCAGGACGTCGTTCCGTCTATTTATCCGGTCTATTAGCGGTCCGTAAGGCAACAATGAAAGAAAGCAATAAAGAGGACCACCAATCTACGGACTGGTGGGGTAATTACACTGACCGGTAGACACGAAGGGAGGGTTAAAACCTTCTTTACAACGATAGCGGAGATCTGATAATCGGAGTGAGCGGTCGTTGGGGAAGAAGGGCGCGTTGGAACCACGAAAAGAGATTCGCGAGCAGGCCACTCGCCGTCGTAAAAATAAAACCTCAGTCGACGGCGGCCACCCCCGGGAAGGCGAACCCACCCTCCTATAAAAATGACTACAAGCCGGAACCTATGACCCGCGCACTTACACCCGACTAACGAGCTGTAACCTTAGAAAGATTGAGGCGGAGCTGAAGGGAAGGAGACGAGGGAGGAACGAAGAGGGTTGAGATCGGGTGGATACGGGTGAAGAGGAGGAAGGGGAGGGTTGAGCAACCTAACAACTCACACCACGGTTGGGGGGACGACGTCGGGGGTTTGTGGGGGGGAGGGGGAAAGGTTGGTTGGGGGCGGTGGGTGGGTGGTTG
>WURS02011989.1:0-12323 GCA_011762765.2 Rhinocypha anisoptera | reverse complement strand
GGGAAATGAACTGGCCCCTCAACCCTGATGTGTGAATTTCCACACGACGTGGGCTTAGTACGAGGTGAGCTCTACCCGCACTTAACATACCAACCTTCGGGTTGATCACTGTGGTGATGTATATTCAGTTAAAACCACTTTTAAATTTGGTCTAAGCAGGATTTGGTAATAGCCTGCAGGACTATGCATTAAAATCACAGAAATATTTTTGTCAAAGATTGTTAGAGGAGAGAAAGAGCTATGAAATAAAATGAGATATAAATGAATGTAGACAAATTTAGAGGATGTAAATGTTCTCTAGAGTAAAAAAAAATAAAAACTATATTTTGTCTCTGAAGTGATCACACAATATATTCACCCTCCACAAAAATGTACATATACTAGCAAGTGTACCCAAAGGAAGAAATACAAACTAAAGCTCAAGTATATTCTCGGTTGATCAAGTCCCCCTGTTGGCCAGCCATTCATAATGGGCCAAGCAGCACATCAAACAGCAAATGTTTCCTTCATCTCCAGTAATACTATATCCTTTCATTAATGTAATTAAATTCATTACAACTTAAAAGATATAAGCTAATAGAAAATTGAAAGATTCCACTCTTCAGAACCCAAAATTGGAATTTTCCAGTAACATATGTATTATTCAAAACCTTTATAAGAATTCTAAAATACTAAATACAGTGGTAACTTGGTTAACAATGACCTTAGTTAATGACGTACTTGGTTGATGAAGAGTTCATGTGAGCATAAAATGCCTTGGGTAATGACGCAGGCTTTGATTTATTATGCCCCATCGTAAATTAAAGTGGATATCAATGAAACATGACCAGGATAATACCTGATTACAGGTTAAGATGGCCAATAGTTGGTAGAAAATTGCATTTAAATTTTATTTGATAATGTTACCTGCAAAGAGCTCCTTTTTTCTCAGCTTAGATAAATGTTCATTTTCCACCTGATGATGTAATATTATATATATCGCTAGTGGATAGTAATTTTATATTTTACTTATTTATTTCAAGGATGGCACCGTTTTGGTCTGAACATACTGCATCATTTTCTACACCAATATCTAACTTTGACAATCATATTTGATATTCATTACAGTAGTGGGGAGGAGCCAGAAAGAATTAATCGATTACTGTTATTATACTTATGGGAAATCACTCATTGGATAATGATGGTTTTGGTTAATGGTGATAATTCTGGAATGGATTACAATTGTTAACCAAGGTATCACTGTATATGTGTATACTCATTATGAAAATAAAAGCATAACTTAGTTTTTCCACATCTCAATGATTAGATGACATTCAGAAGTAGTCTCTGATTTGTACTGCATTCTTACAGTAGGCACACAATTTAATTAAGACGACAAATTACCTGCGTCAATTTTCATTATGTATGTAGGCTTGTCAATGACTAGAGTGCATTCTCCCGATTCAATCGGGCGTTTTGGCAAGCTCACAAAGTTTCGAAACTCTGGTCCCCATGACTGCAGAGGACTCAGCTGATCCGCCTCCGCCTCTAGTCGCTCCTTGTGAAGCCTGGAACAACAATGGAGGTGATGCATATATGTACATGACAGATTTAAGTGTTCTTTTATACATTAAAAAGAAAGACTGAAAAACAACCCCTAAAACAATAAAATAGAAATGACATGAGGAAAGCAGTGACATTCACAAATTATTACATAATGATAGCTCAAGCAGGCAGGACCTTAAAAGAAACACATGGATGATACATTTGTAGCATTCCTGATAATGGAATCTTCTTCAGTGATGGAAGCATGGCTTATTTTATTTCCATCATATTTTCCTGCCAACTGTGCTAGGAAATGCTAGGATTCCCATCCCAACTGTGTTGGGAAAACTACAAAAATGGTTTCATTTCAGGAAATTCTATACTTTATATGAAAAGAAGATAAAGGATTGACACACAAAAAGAGCAAGGAATATTAAGACTTTGACTAAACAGGACATATTGTAAATCATGGAATTATTTCAAACTCATCCTCCTCTTTTAATTTTTCTTCTTCCCTCCACACTTACAAAACCCAAAAAGTGATTAATTCTCAGAAAGTGTTCTTGTGTCAATTTTCAAAGTCTAAAAATTATTTTAATAATGTACCTTAGACTTTATCTTGAATATGTATAAGTAGCTTGTTCATTTAGTGTATAACTTCCTTTTCAAAATTCTAACCACTCACCCATGATAAACAATCCCTCTCCCCCATCTAACACTACACTTTTATCTACATCACTAATCACTACAAACCAAATTCCTTTCTTTTTCACTAATATTAGACTCAACAACTCCTTTGGCACCAACCCCCTCCCTCCACAAAACCTTAAATTCCCATAGGGTTATGCATATAGACCCATTTTTCCTTCTCTGTTACCTTTTCCAAAAAAAACTATACTAAAAACAGCCATGTGTTTGTGATGAGAAACTATCTGTGCAAAGTATTAACATTGGAGAAATTACAGGGTGAATTTTGTAAGGATTAATGCTCGCAGTTTCTGCAACCTTCAACAACTAATATTAATACAGACTTTAAAATTACAAATCTCCAATGGGGGATATCTCAATACAGAACAACCTAACATAAATAAGTCAATTCCTGCTGTGTCTACCTCCATTTAAGGAAAATATGGTGGCCCTACCTAAGTTGTGTATGAAAGGAAAACACTATTATAAAGTGTTTATGATCCACTCCAACTCCGGCATGTAAGCAACAATTTCTTAAAAGTCAACATGTGTAATATACCCACTTGCCTGCAGTATCCACCGATTTGCCCTTCCTTCAGAACATCCATTTTATATCGGAACATTTCAGGTCTCTGTGCCAAGTCTGTAAAGTTGATCACAATGTTCCTCCCACGGCAAAAATGAAGGTGTTTAGTACACTCCAAAGATGAATCTTCCTTTAACAGAACAGAAAAAAATAATTGAACAATTTTTGGCAAATCAGCAAACAATGACCAGGAAAGTGAGAAGAAAATTTACTTAGACTTTGTTGAGTGATCAGGCAAATCTCATCAAACTGTGTGGAAAATCATGTGGCTTGGATTTTGCTGAGGGCACCCAAAGGGATTGGGGAAATATGAAACCAAGACCCTCAAGCAATGTGGTACAACCAGTTGAACCACAAACAAAATCCCATCACTGTATAGTTGATGGATGCAACACAAAATGCCTCCCCCACCCCAGGCCTGATGTGTGACTTTAAGAGGTTAATAGCACCCAACATAAATCTACCTTCAACAGACAGAACACCCATCATCATAAATGGCATTAGTAACAGGTGAGATCTAAGCTCACCTATAAAAACCAACTAAGAACAGATTATTTTACAATGAAAAATGTGTACTTCAGTATTTGTTGCTTTTCTCAAGCATAAATGCTTGATTCATGAGTATAACACAAGCCAACACATTTATGTATGTTTTGTGTACTAAAGTTACATGTTTGTCTAGTGTGTATACTGGAGTGTGCATGTTTCTGCATGCTGTGAGCTGTTTCTTTACAATTAAGATCAATGGTTGTCCCAAGACACTCCCATCACTTTCCCTTGAGGTTGCTGTGGTCAGATATTGTCCAATTATTAATCCCCATTTCATAGTCTGATTTTTCTGGCTTGCATCATAAGTTGAGAGCAATTGAATTCCTTATATTCCACATTTCTCACAGTACACTCAGTGTACACTCACTATGATGTTATCCTAGTGTTAACATTTGAGGCTGATATGATGAAAATTAAGTGTTGAGAGAACAAGAGGGTATTAAGGCACAGGGCTGAATAAAACTGTTCTTCCAGCACACTGGAGATGTGATGAGGGCAGTGATGCAAGGGTATGGATCCATAAGCTCAAAGGTACAGGGGAAATTAGCTGTAGACAACCTTATGTGAGATCACATTAGGGTGGACAACCTTACTGGAAAGGAAGACCCAAAGATAGAAAGATTGATGTGAAGAAACTTGATTGTGACTCAGGATGAAAGGCTCTTCGAAAGTGGGGGAGTAGAGGATGAGAGTAAATGAGTGAGATGGAGGAATCAGCCTAGCAGAAACCCAGTTCTCAGAAGAGGGAGACAGGGAAGAACATCCAGGAAAAGTAGCCCAGAACATGAATCCAGATAACCCCGCAGAAAGCCATGAATAGCAGAGTGCCTGGAAGGAGAAAGGAGGAACTGATGTGTCAAGGACAGTGTCCTAGGAAAATGACTGGTGTCTGAATGTGCATTTAAGGAACAGCAGGCTGCAGGATGACCTCCCACAATGCATTACTCAAGAGAATAATGAGAGCAGCAAAGGAGAAGTAAGAGAGGAGAGCAATCAGCCTGGCTCAAACATAGAGGAGAGAAACAAAAAAGCAGCTATTTAGATTATGGTGTTAAGGCAAGGATAGTTAATTAAAACAAAAGAAAAAATTAAGTAGTTGCAGCCAAGTAGCATGCAGGATGGTTTTGAAACCTGGCTTCGAGAAAATAAAATGAACATAGATTTTAAGTTTTAAATAGGAAAACAAATGGAGAAAACATGTTGGACAGTTAGAAAAACATAATAAAGAAAGGGTGGGCATGGTAGGAAGGTGTGCTCTGTTGCAGGAAATTTACATAAGGTAGAAAAAAGTGGAGAAAGAATAAATTAAAGGGTGATTGGATGTTGACGGTTATGATAAAGAATATAGTTGGTAATTAAGAGAATAGTGAGTGGGTATAAAGTCAGAGTAGTTGAAGAAGCTAGTAGGGCAACGAAAACACAAGTAGTCTTTTAACAGTACCTAGTGTTGCATAAGTTTTCAGAAAACATTTCAAAAATAACTCGAATTGTAAGACTAGCCGTAATGTACCTAGAAACTAAAAAAACGCTTCGACGCCAAATCCAATATTCAAGGAAGACTTCCTCGTTCAGATTTCAAATAAAAATACGAAAACAAATTTTAACCAATAACATCGAAATTCACTCCTGAACCTAATTTCCAAATCAACTTACTCCTGAAGTGTAAAACTTTCAAGATTTTAGGGGCATATGTTTTTAGAGCAGGCGTGATAATTATAGCGCTTTTAATATAGCATATTCTAAGATGGTTACATAGAGAAAATAAATTGATAAACCAAATTAATAAAACTTTAAATGGTGTACGTACCCTATAAGTAGGCTCGCACATCATTTTCATGTCTCTTATCTTGTCTCTCACGTAGCCGAAATCTCCTTGGCTGAAGAATGTTGCGATTTGAGCTTGTTTTGACTGCACCCAGCCTTTATGGTCTCCTGGACACGAAGGTTTGGAGTAGGATGCGATTCCACCAACTGGACAATTGTCTTCGTAACCCCAGCACACTTCACGGTCCACATGATGCTGAAGAACGATTTTAAATATCGAAGCATAAATCAATTCTAAACTCATTCACTAAAATAAATAATTACCAACAATATGAAAACATCTTATTCCGGATATAAAGTTGGTCCTGGATGACGGCATCGAAATAATGTATAAATAATTTATTGATTAACTTTACCTTGTAAGGACAATGATCATCACTCCTACATGCCTCCGCAACCTCTGGAAAGCTACTGAAAAAAAATGGTATGTGTTCTGATGGAAGATTAAGTCGTGAAAAATTATATGCACTATGTAATGGCCAGGCGAGGAGCAATAAAGATATGCAACACAGAATTTTCAGCAGCCCACGTCCCATCTTGGCAATTCTGCTGCTCTAGAAACCACTAAATCCACTTTCCAACAGCCTTGTGAGAGTCACTCCTATTTTCACACGCCTCTCAACTTTCCGACTGTGACACTTCATTTAAGAGGAGACAAGCATGAACAGCGTTAAATAACGGTGGGTGAATAATTTAAACAATTTTAAACAAAAAACCTCTAAATTCTGTCTGTGTGTTATCCCCAGTGTAAATTTTATAAAACTTTCTCTTACGGCAACTTGAACGAAACGGCACGGGTGAAAGGACTGCCGAACTTGTATATCCGACAGTGTTTTGTCCTTGGATCCTGTAAAGGACGATTCATTCTCTTACCGAGGGCAAGATTCTTCGGGGAATGGTTCGGGAAGAGACCGTCATGTCGCTAGCAAAAGAAACCCGCTTTCCTTGATAGATTGACGCACTGTAGTGTAACATTATTAGTGGAAGCTAATGGTACATAAAGTTTTTCTGCCCATGCTTTGAGCTTTTACTATCATTTGGGAACTTTTTACCAAATGGTGTAGTGGTTATTATTGGCTGAGGAAGTGTTTTTTGCCTTACCTCGATATTTTTGGGCACTCCTAAAGAGTGAATATATAATACAGCTATTAGATATACCCCAATCTAAAAACAATGGATATGAGATAATTTATATTATCAGGTTCATTTTGAGAGTTTGTACATAAAGATAATCCAAAAAACTTTGGGTGCCAGTTTATTTTTCCCGTTTTACTTTAAATTTCGCCTAATCATTCACTCCTGTATCCCTACCGGTTCCGATTGTATGATATATGTATGTCACTAACACTACAACAAGGTGCTGGTGTGTTTGAGTGCACCATAATGGCAAGATAGTTTGTAGGACAATTTAAAACCCAAAACAATTATACGGAAAGATTTACACAGATCGTATTTGTAGGAGCTAAGTAATAAAATAAATGATACGTTAAAAAATTGGAATACCTATTATCTTTCCTTAAATAGTTGCTTTTTGTATACAATTTCTACTTGAAATGTGGCCTAGCCAATAGCTCCTCTTTCTTGAAGCAATGTTTACATGTCCAAATGTGTCAGTAAATGAATTTCTTATTCAAACATGCCCAAGCATTAATTATTACTTGGACATTTCAGAAATTCATAAAATATCATTAAAAAGTGTAATAAACAAAACTTTTGAAAAATCTTCTAAGATTATATGGGTGAGAATATACATATATATCTTGACTTGAGTTTTGAAAGTGCTAATAATCACCCATTAAATTATCAAGAGATATATCAAATGCTTTGCCCTTAGAAATGGCAGGGAATTTACTGTTTTAGGTTTAAATGGTCGAATCAGTCAATCAGAATCAATGTTCTCTGAACAGACTCAGCTTTAAGGAATGGATCGATTAAATTCTCCTTTTAGAGTACCTACTCATCCTTAGAATGAAACCCATTGATAAAGAAATTTTGAATCGTCTTCCATGACCACATTCTCAGCCTTATCCTACAGCTTAAATCTCTCTACATGTAAGAAAATTTGCCAAGAAGGAACAGAAAGAATAGGCAAAAAGCAATTTGAAATCTTCCCTGCAATTACAGACACAATCTAATACAAAAAGCAATGAATTCCCTTCAAATCTTGGCATGGTAATTTAAAGTCATATTATAAGAAAGTATTCCAAGTCAAATATCATGAAGATTACCACTGAAAAGATAAACCAATCTTGGGACTGCAAATGTTGAACAATGATTGATAAGGATGTTGGGCACTAACTGGTTGTGCCTGTCTTCTATGAATACAATTCACTCATTTCTGCGAACAGCCAATGAAGAAATTATTCAAAAAGCCATCAAAATTAACTGATAAAAAGTATTCTTAGAATAACAGGGGAACAAATAAGTCGAATACTAAGGCATGGAAGACTGTAATGAAGTGAGAGAATACAGATTTTAGATAGAATGCTTGTAGGAAGTATGCAGAGTTTGAAGAGGGTGTTAAGGTGAGGTAGTAATAATTTGGAATTCATCAAAAACCTAACTTAGGTGATATATTTCTCTGAAATCATCACTACTGAAAAACAACATCAAAATTTCTCAGGTTATCTGATATATGACACTAACACTGAGAGCAGATTTATTGAATCACGTGTTGTGGATCCTGGGTTAATACATTTAAACAGCATACATATTATGCAAGCTGTTTGCTCCTCATAATTTTATTATTGAAAATTATAGGCCAATGGAAATGTGAGTAGAAATAATACATCTTTCAACAGTATTAAAGTACCTAATTTAATTTTTATATTGAATGAATGTTTCAATACAATTCAATACTCAGACCCTTCATGTAAATCCAGTGGCACTGAGGTGTGTATTTGAAGTCATCAAACAGAGTTACATCCATATTTTACTATTAAATGCTGCAATATTTGTGTTCTAACATCTCCAATGACAGCAATGTCTTACTTACAATGTGACCCTCCTTCCTCATACCAAATGATTACATCAATGAGATTTGAATAGAAGGTACTTTTATCAAACTCACACCTGAACTTTGAAAATTTTTATCAACCTCAAGGTGACTTTTCCTTGTTTATATATTGCACCAATCATTAGCATCAAACGGGCAGCCTATTATCTTCCAAGGTGCCATGTTGAACACTTGGTCCTTGCCATTAGTCATTAAAATAATAAAAATATATAAAAAATATGCCATCACGAATTGCTGCTCAGCCCAATCCTTTTGATAAATGACTTGGCCCAAGAGTTGTTGAGTCTTATTGGTCCACCAAATTCCTCCAACAGACTTGGCTCGTACTGTGTGAGCACTTGTCTGGCTGTTGCTATTGCCAGTGTTGACCCCACTTTCTCCCCGGCCTTGACCAATTCATGCATACAATCCTGCACAACCTCATCATACTTGCCCAGCACCATTGGCCTCCCCCTTGGCGCATATCCCAGGGCTGTCACCTGTTGGCTAGAGTCCCCACTGGATCCATCACTTGATTGTGCTGCAGATGTGACATGCATTTGTTTCATCACGTACTTGTCTCGGAGGCCACGAATTGTGCTCTCGGGGATCTGACGGCCCACCTCGGCCTCAAAGTGCTTTGCCGTCTTCAGGTTCCCATGCTCCGCAGCGTATCTCCCAATCCTCGCCCTCAACTCAGGACTCAGGAATATGTAACTGCCACGTTTTGACTTTTGTGGGCACCTTGCCTTCTTCTTCACTTCCTTCGAAGCCTTCTCCTTCCTGTCACAACCACTTTTTAATGTAACTTGGCCAGAGTCTAGAGGATTTTCCTCCAGCGGAAGTGGAACACTGGTGGAGAAACTGGTGCCTCCCAAGTCAACCACTTCCTCACCAACCAAACTACAGCACCTTCCTGCTTCACCCTGCTGTGTCGTTTCAATGAAACAACTGGCTTTATCACCAGCACCAGTCGAAATGCAGAGCACATCTTTTGAATTAGATTTCAAGTTCTGATTTTCCAATGAAGAGGGTGGAATCAAAGACTCCCCCAAGATGAGCGTCTGGGTACTCGAAGGCATCTCGCCCGAATTTTCCTTGCTGACTGGAATCGGAGTGCTCATGACATTATTCCCCATTTGGTAGGCATGAGGAGCTGTCAAGCTCAAAGGGTAATAAGGGGCCATCATTTCGCTCTCTACTGTTTTCTGCAGGGATGACACCATGTCCCCCCCAGTCAGCATGTTCCCATCCACTCCTCCATGGTTCATCAGTGGGGAGGACATCAGCACCTGACCCTTGGGGTGGTGAACAAAGGGCGAGGCAGGGAGCACGCTCATCAGGGTGCCGTGCCCACCCTGGGAGGACGTGTGACCCTGTCCACCCTCCCCCTCGTGTGTCACGATCACCTGAGCGTGACTGCCAAGCATGCCGCCAGCATTGTTACCCTGGGAATCATCCATGAGCTGATGGGGGATGGTCATCATGCTCACGTACGTGGGAGGGGTTACGTGAGGCATTGGTGGGATGTGAGGGCCGTGGCCCATTCCTTCATGAGACACACCCACCTCAGTGACTGCCGTTGTGGAGTGATGATGGTGGTGGGGGTGATGGTGCTGGTCAATGCCCAATGACACGGGCGTTGTAGATGGAACGTTGTGGTCACCAAAGTTCTCAGGGGAGTATTCTTGTGCCGAGTGGTGGTGGTGATGGTGGTGGTAGCCCAGTTCCTGTGAAGTGCAGAAACCTACACCACTGGGATCACCATGTTCCAGGATGATGGTCTGTCCAGTCGAGTGCACCTCGTAGCCATGGAGGCCAGTGTCATGATAGCTGCCCACCACCTGCTGCTGTGTGGTGAGTGTGGCATATGAGCCATACATGACAAGTGAACCCGAACCCTCATCAAGGACATCCGAGGAATTGCTCAGCATGGGGTTGCCGTGGTGGGGGGCAGGACCCTGGTGTGTGGATGATGGGAGGGCAGAGGTGGTGGGGCAAACGGGCGATTTGCCCACCAGAGTGGTTGTGCCAACACTGTGTGGATCCAGCTCACACTGCTCATTCTCGTTGCCCTGGGCATTCTGACTGCTCTCCTTCTCCAGGTACATCTTGAGAAACTTTGTGATTGTGCGTTCACGCACTGGGAACAGGAGTATTTCCGAGTAGTGCTGGGTAGCCGCACGGACACCATGCTGTGCAGCGTAACTCCCTATCTCTTCACGTAAGAGGGCACCATACCGCCGCTTCCTCCTGGTCACCTCTCCCTTCTTATGCAAGACGATGCTCCGCCCTTCCTCGGGAGTGTTGCTGTGCTTCCTCAGGTATGCACGACGCAGGCGACTGACAGTCCCACGTTTCACCTCGACACCCAATCTTGATGAGTAATACCGAACAGCCGCTTCAGTCCCGGCACAAGCTGAGAACCTTCCAATCTCTTCCCCAAGGTCCTTGTCTCTAAGGCAGGTCGCTAGGTGGCTTTTGGTTGGTGAGCAGTATGACCTCACAAAGTTACGTACTGTAGACTCTGATATCGGCTTGCCACCCAGGATGTTCGAAAAGTGCTTCATGGTGTGGCTGATCCCGTGACTGAGGGCGTGCTTGGCAATCTCCTCACGGAGCTCTACTGAGTACCGCTGGTAATTGCCACGGCGAATGTGCTTCTTCCTCTTGGCTTCAAGTGATGCCTTGACTGAAGCAACCGTCTGTGCAGTGAAGCTGGCTCGTTGGCTGTCCCTGGGTATCCTCTCACTGGCAGCAGCCTTTGTACTGACCCCCACTTGTGCCAATGCCAAGAGTCTGCTGATACCTGTACAAGAGGAGGAATGCCCAAGTTATTACCAATCAATTGAATAATCTCTTCCCACTACATCACCTATAATTCACCGCAGAAATTCTTTAATACTATAAGCTTCTTTGGATGAGGCTATTATCTGGTGAGTTAATTTCATTTTCAGCTGGACTAATCTATCTAAAATCTAATTTATCTAAAGTAACTTATCCCTTTGGCTTTGGTTATACAATGGTACCATGGTTAACGATGGCCTTAGTTAATGACGAGCTGCTCTAAGTAAAAAATATCCCAGGTAATGATGTTTTGGTTTACAAGGTGAAGATTGATTTTCAAAAACTTTATTCATGAATTATTCATATTATTAATGATAAATTTTCATAGCAAATATAAATGAATAAATCACATGTACCATACTTTTATGGCATTTAAATGAATTTTATCTGCATATGTGACATGCACTATGGGTGTGGGGAGGAGCAGGAAAGAATTATTTGATTACCATTATCATACTTGTAGGAAACGGCATCTTGGATAATAAAGGTTTTGGTTAACGATGATAATCCTGCAAAAGATTACCATCATTAATCATGATACCACTGCTGCTTTATCAAAGCATATTGATTAAGTAATTTACTATATTTGACAGAAGAGTACCAATTAGACAGTGCACTTATAAATTTTAATACCATCTAATTTTTTCTAGATTTTCAAAATTGAAGAGTCAATAAAATAGGAAAAAATATCTCAATACTGATGTCATATTTGAATCCTGAGGATGAAGAAAAATCTATTAATACGAGATGTGTAGCAAATGAACAGATATGTTTAAAGCAATTTCCATATGAAGATAACAGTAAATGTTTTATAGATATATTTAAAATGATGTTGCTGGAATTTGACTGTGATTAGTAGCAGGAAATATTTGTAATAGTCTTCCTAATCCAATATGAAGTGTTCCAAGAAGACTTGTATGTAGTATATGCTTTAATATAAACCGATTACATATTTAGTTTCTTAAAACTTTTACTCTAACCTCATGATTTAATTATAATTGTAAGCTATATTGTTTCTATGTTGCATCACAGGTGGCATATGACTATTTCTAGAAATCTTTAGCGGTAGTTACAGGAGTTGCAAGGGTGCTTACCTTCCTTTAGAAAATAAAATTTTGAAGAATATAGTAGTAGTATGCTGGCTAGAGAAGAGGTATACTATGAAGTGATGGAAAGAGTACGGTGACAAATACAGATAGCTCTTTCTCTTCAGTTTTTTTACTAAGAAATAGGATAAAAAAATTTGCAATTTCCACTTTAAAAACTTCTTCTTTATTCCGACATGTTTCGGTGCACTACACCATTATCAAG
>WURS02011978.1:0-12323 GCA_011762765.2 Rhinocypha anisoptera | reverse complement strand
AGAGAGAACTTGATGCCCCTGGACGTGGCCCATGTATGTAAGGCTCCACGGTCTCCGGAGAGCTCCCGTCCGCGGGAATTATGTGCGTGAATATTTTCGCAATATGGTGGCGAGGAAACGAATCGAGGAGGATCCGGAGTGGCGGGAGGCACTCGTGGGATGCCCGGATGGATGATATTGCCGTCCGACCCCCTCGTTCAGCCAGCGGATATATGCCCGTGAGCGGGGATATCATGTACGGGTGGCGGGATTACGGATTCCCCACTTCCAGGCCTAATGGAACATTTCGTGCGTTAATTCGATTGGAAATAATCTTCCTAATCTGTTGAGATCATGATCAGACGTGATTATAGAGATTTTACTCGAGGAATGTACTTCGGTACAAAAGTAAATATACTATTTTTTTGGCTTTGGAGTAACTTAATTTTACAAATGTACCTAACTATAATTAGTGAAAAAATATTTGTTTATTCCACAAGAGATTTTATTGGTTAATGACCCTGATTTCGAGGGAAAAGCGTCACCGTTATCTGACTTCGATTCTAGGGTCATAAACCAATATAAACTCCTGTGGTATAAACAAGTATTTTTTCAAAAATTATGAATAGATACCATAGAGTAACCCCTGAAACTATAAATTTTGTCAAGTGTAGCCTTAGATATACCGCAAGTTTTTATTGGTTGCATAGGATTCAGTAAACAAAATTAGGTGTTCGTATACTCGTGGGTTCGTATCTGTACGCATGCGCTAAGCATTATGTGACACACCCGATCGATATATGTGCAAGCAGAAGTCGTTCACATTTATAAATATGATCGTTAATTTGTAAGTGGGAATTGTGAGTGGAAGAAAGAGAAAAAGAAGTAGCAATTGAGAGTTGGAAGTGACGGATATTGCCTATTTTATTCAATCCCTTTGAATTCTGATTACGAACTACTCCTTCAACAGCCTATATTTTTAATTCTTTCTTAAACTAAAAATATAGCGAAAATAAAAATTGGAAACAATATCAGTTATAATAATTTATAATGAACACATTCTTATGCATCTGTTAAAAAATAGAAGAGGATCGTACTTTTCGACAGAATATTCTGTGGAAAAATAAGATCCGCTTCCATTATTTAACACGGATACACATAACTACCACGAAGTGAAAGCTTCCACGACGTTGTGAAACATTCTTATGCTTAAATAAAATTCTTGTATAACATCCTAGGCCTTAATTCCGAAACGGGTAAAGAGTATTCAATACGCAAGTAACTCAAGATGATGGAATGGATTATATAAGTAAAGCAGTTAATTATCCTAAATTAATTTTTTTTTAAATATTGCATATATTAATTTTCAAATTATGCCTAAAAGAATATATTTTGGTCACAGTGTAAAGAGAAAAAATTAAGCTATTTCGAGTAATATTTTATTTTATATCACATTTCATTAAATATAAATTTGATTGACCCTTCACAATACCTTCTTGTCAAAGCATAATAATCTCCTCAATTATTTTTCCACGTAAGTTCAATGGCAAGCCCCATATCCAAAATTATCCGATTATTTCGTAGTATTTTTTTCGAGTACCGGCTCATTTACTTTACCCCAGTGGCGATATTACACCGGAATTTTCAACTTTCTTTTGTTCCCAGCTTCTCATATTTTCTTCCGGGCGTAATAAACAACTTAAATTGATGTGCAGGCGAATTTGAGATTCCGGCGATGCCATTCCGTTTCTCTAATTCTGAAGTCCTCCAATATATATGATAAGGGCGTGTAAGAAGGGGCAGACGGACATGCCTCTCAGGCGGCGACGGCGGTGTCTTCGACGACTGCCGCAAGCACGAGGGGAAAATAATTTATGTGAGAAAAACAAAAAGACGATGGACTATCATGTCAGCCTATTTCGTCGCCTCACGTAAACAGCAGTGATGAAGTGAGTATGCGGAAAGAAAGCGAACTACACTATCAATGCCATTGAATTGTACAAATCCCTGCGCAAGAAAGATATTCATTTAAACTTGTTCCAGTTGAAGATGACAGATGTATGCTCAAAAAATAATTAATCAGAAATGTCTTCGGTCATGGATTCAAATCACAAACAATAATGTAGGACATGTGAAAGATGCATTATTTCCTTGGAAGCCGTCTCTCAGGCGTTGTCGACGGGAGGAAGTGGTTCTCACTCGGTTATAGTACGCTGGCCCATTTCTATCCATTCACACTGGCGAAATAACCACCTATGTGTTTTTTACGTTCAGTTCTCACTTAACAATAAGGTACCACCTGGTGGAATGCACCAAATATCAAAACATTCTCAGCCCAATCTCTGGGGACCTTAGTAGTATTTTGGGGAACGACAGCGGTATTGTTGATAAAATATTTTTATTTCTTAAAAAGACAAAAAATGTTTCAAGACTTTGAGCTTGTTTCGAATTTCAAATTTATGACAAAGTGAGCTATTTTTAATAGTGGGGTTTTTAATGGAAGTCTCGTTTTTATAATTTGATATAGAGTTTTGCATGGAAATTTATTTCATAGTTTAACATGAGAATGTCTTTAGTATCACATGCTTTGTCAAGGTGCGTGGTGACCTTAGTTTTCGGGGCAACTCAATAACCTGCGACTGCTATTTTTATGTGAATGTACATTTTTTTAATGTTCTAGAGGTGCAATATGACCTTCGCCGTCGGCGCACCCTAAAACGCAACTCTACTACTGAATTGGACAATTTCAATGAAGAATACAACAAAATAATATATATGGTTTATTTGGCGCAATGGCAGCCTATTATTTCCAAGTGTGAATGTGAGAAGATTGAACAAATTAAAATGGACACCAGAGAAAGGACGAAATATGACTATGGAGAAGAGAGAGTAACTTGTTTGTATCACTATAAAGGAGAAAATTTCAATAGAAATAATAAAATTGATAGGATATCTAATATTAAACACAAATACAGAGGGTAGAATTCTGGATAGGTATGTACTTCACATTGAACAAAAATTAGGGATTTTACGGACTCATGAGAGGTATGTGTGTTAATATGCAATAGTTTTCCTTATTCCGTCATTCTGTATAATCGTAAATATTAATTCCGAAAAACTGCAATCTTTGTAAGAAAAATATTTCAGTTTATAAGGTCATTTTAATAACCAGGTTGATCGTTTAATAACCAGGTTGACCAGATAAAGTTTAAAAAATTTTATTTTCATAAACCCATTTTTTAATGCATTTAATTTTTATCATTCTCTGTAAATAGGTAAGTAAACTATTATGTTACTTCTATATAAAAATTAATTCGTCTCTAAATCTCATTCCGTGTGGATTTTATAATTATTAAATGCGGATAACTTATAATTTAATCAAAAACTGACTTGACAGGTTGATGGGATTGGCCGAAGGAAAAATTATCTTGCTATAGTGAATAGCAAATTAAAGTGATTGTGATTCTTCTAATTTTTCAATGATTGGAAAGCATGCATTTCCTAAAATATATACTAGTTTTTTTTAAAATCAATAATAAGTAAACAAACGTATGAACTTCCAACTAGCTTTAACATAATTTTTTCTAAAATTAGGAAATTCAAAAATAACCTTCTAAAGTGGCTAGAATTTATACTGGGCAATATTTGGATACTGCATTTACTAAGGATACAGTACAATGCCCATCAACCAAATTTTTATGTTCGAGATGGATTTAAACATCTTTAATTGGGTAGGTAAAACAGCAGAATAAAATTAATAAGGTGAAATTTGATTCCAAAAGTGTATAAAACTGAGGTGATAATTAATTGATAAGAGAAAGTAAATTATGTGTAAAATCAATGACGGGTAACAGCATATATAGAAATTGAGTCGAATTATTTTCACTAATTACTGTGTAAAAGTATGTGTCACATGTGATACAGTAGAGTTTGAAACATTAATGAGGCCGCGAATTATTTATTCAGTCATTTGAAATTCTATTATTTTTTTACTTACATATCAGCTCGTTAAAGAATGATTACAAAAATAATTTAAGACAAATTAGTAGATTTTATGCCTTTGTTTAATTGTATGAATTCCACCGCGAAGTTTATTTCTTTGGCCAAGATGTCCTCAATAGGTTATCTGAGAAATTATATTTAATGGTCTAGGTGTGCATTGTTATTAAGTAGCGAAGGAGTCATATATTAATACTATTTCATCACTAATAATACTCTTCGTTTATCTAATATGATTCAATGAATCTGAATAATTAAAACTCTTAACACGTATTGTCATTAATAATTATACGTTGAAAGGCATATCTTAACTATGAAGTTCTAGGTTAATCAATCCTAATTTTAAGTGACCTAGTTTTCCCACGAAGCAAATATTGGCATTGATCCCTGCCGATAATAATTTATGCCCGCCGAGCAACCCTCATTCTTAACTTTCAAACTCTCTGTGTGTTTCATGCTCTTGTTGATAAAACCCTTTCCGTTACTATCGCGGCTTGTATCTCTTTTCCGTGCTTCCGTTGCTCTATTTGCGGAACTACGACCCCTGAGGACAGCTTACCGCAAAGTTCCCAACAATATCTAGGCCATCCTGAAATGACAGTGACGAATGTGCATAGGAAGGGCGAAGTGGAATTTTTCAGGAGTACGGGTATTTTTAAACTTCATATCTCACCATATTTACGGACAACATATGAACTTCTGCGAAAGCATGCTTTCCACAAAAGAGAACATTTTAATTATATGTGCGTCTTATGTGACTTAAACACCTCTTCAACATTATATATGCCTTTTATTCCAGTAAATTAACGCATGTAGTCTTCTCAAAATATCATATCTGGTCCTGAACTCAATTTCATAAATGGGCTGAGGTCACTTCACGAGTAAAAAGTGTAGTGAAAAAATCATGGGATCGACTAGGATATGCTTACTTTCCGTTTTTTTTAGATTTTATCGAAAATTTACTAGCCAATTGATAGTTTAAAAAGCGTCTGTATGTCTAGATTAACGCATAATTATCTGTCATTCAATATCATTAATAAGTATTACTAATTAAATTGTTGTAAAAGAGAGGTATCTACGGAAGTATTGCAATAATGTATGATACTAACCTAAATATGTATAATATTAAAAGATTATTTGAATATTCAATTGTTGGTTATAGAACTACTCAAAACATATCTTTTGGTTTATGTGGCAATAATTTCTAATTGAATATATAATTAACTAGAAAACCGAAAAAACGCATTACTCCTCCGCAGAGGTAGACAAGATTTCTGATAAAAATTAGTTCTTCCGTTCTTCTTCAAAAATCGATACCACTCTAACTTATGTGAGTGGTCATAAGAAAATTTTTTCTTGCGACTAACTCTTCTTAAGATAGTCGAATACATAATTAAAGTATACTTGATTAAATATTGCATGATTTATGTAATTTTATCGTACGATGTTTTTTTTAATTGGAGTCAATTGCATTAAAAGTTAAACATCTTAATTTAATCCTTAACATTAATCAGGGGAAATTTATTTCATAAGTAACCGGCATATCCTTCAGTAATACAATCACGGAATAAGAAACGAAAAATGTTGCTCCTGGGCCAATTACCAAGGAGGGTTGAAATTTAAAAAATAATATTTGAAACCAAACTGCCGCCGGAAATACTAAAGGTTAATCGAAACGATTTCGCACTGACATCCCGATCCGTTGAGTGATAATCTGTTGACACGCGATCCAAAATCGAATATGTGGTAGCGTCTAAGGATTATCAACGGGTTCTCCCGTCATTACCTTGCCGTCGGCCGTGGCTTCTCCTTCCATCTATTTTTTGGTCGCTATTTTGAGCCTCTCGGATCTCTACGGCTTCCTAGCATCGTGGGTATTCGCCCAAATGACGTCATTCACGATTGCAGCATCACCGACAAATAGAGGGCTCCCGGATATTGCTCCATCGCCTTCCTGCTCAGCACGCCGTCGGTGGTGCCTCTTCCCTATGGGGAAGAGGGGGAAGAGGAGAGGTAGAGAGGTGGAGTGGGTGGGAGGCATGAGGTCGGTCTTGGTTGCACTGGATCTCTCGTGTTGCCTCGATCGCCTTCCAAACTCTATCGTCCCTTGGAAATTCAAGGTCTCCAGATTGCTCCCTTTTTTTCGGGTCGACTCCCTCCCTGTTCTTCGGAGCGTTTGATATAAAAGCTTCTTCTCGACTTAGTGGAGTTTCAAAACTTCTTCCCGGAGAGCAGTTTATTCGGTTTCTCTGTTGTTCTTTTGCCTGCCATTTTTCTTGAGGGAGAGGGGGGAGGGACGCCACTGCTGAAGATCCAATAGTAACTGGCAGGAATACCGCTGAAACTCCGCCATATTTCAGGAGGAAGTACAATTCATAGTGTGCGTTTATATTTTTTTCTTTGAACTGTACCTGTCGGTTTCCTTTACAACATCTCAGAACACCTCCAGAGAAAAAGATGCATGTTATATACTCTATGCCTTGGTGGCGTACCCGGAGATCATGTCAACGTTCACGAACTATCTTTCAAGTTGGAAAATAGGGAAAACAAAATTGAATTTTCCTCGCACTTGAGGAAATATATCGCAGACGGAAATCGATAAAAATTGTTCTGGCTATATTTTTGTCGTATTCCTCCAGATCAGAGTTTGAAAAAATTACTATTGAGTGCTAAGCTACGCCTTCTTGAAAGCATCAAACCTTTGAATACCCTTTATATTCCTTTTTGAGAAAATGCCACTTAAAATGAAACAAGGTAAATTAACAGATTCATTTTGTCATTGAAATCAAATTTTGATAATAATCTCTATTGTTTCATTGACATAATTCCGTTGTTAATTAATAATTTACCTAAAACTTCCAGTCACAAGTAGATATTCACGAGTTTAGAACTTTAAATGATTAATAATTAATTTTACGAAAAATATAAAAAATAGTGAATTGCCTTTTTTTCCAGCACTTGTCGAAATTAATCTAAACATAATTCTCTGATATTTTGATTAAAGAATCCATAGAAAGAAATATTCATAAATGTGATGATGCTATTAATTGAAAAGTATTTATATTTGGCTTAATATTTATTAACACTGTATTTATACCCCCCCCCCCCACATCCTCACCAACTTTACAAACAATGAGGAATTTCTCATTGTGAGATTTTTTTGTTAGAAATTAATGAAAAGAACTTTTTACGTTTTATGAATTTTATATACAATGAAGCCGCTTATCATGATAAGAATTTTAGTACTATAAGCAAAATAAATAGGGTCCTTCCCAGAAACTTCGTGAAATTATATATAGAACATTTTTTCACTCACTCGAAAGCCACTCAGTCTTCTCGCCTTCAAGGTAGTCCACTCAAGACCTCCTTCACCGAATCAAGCGTATCTATCATGAAAGGAAGCAACCACAGAACACTTCTTTTGCGATGCTGCACAGGGATTTTCCTGAATGGTGTCAAAGGGATGAAAACGACGACCTTCCGGAGCAGATTTCATTTCGGGGAACGAAAAATAAACCGCTGTGGTACGTCAGGTATATTCTACCGTTGAAAAAGAAGTGACGTCCTTCCCTAGGCCAAAATATCTATAGCAGCAGCGATATGTTCGCAGGCCTAAAAAAAAATCACTCGGCTCAACAAACATGTGCTCACGTAGATAGACGGAAAAAACGGCAAAATCAGAACAAAATACTTTCGGCAGACAATGCGGCAGAAGACCTTTTGCCAGATTAATTATCATTTACCATAATTACTGAGAAACAATTATGCTACGTAAATTATGACATTTTTTTACCTGACCTAAAAAACTCTACGAGGGTTAAGCTTTTCTATCCTATGCATATATATACGTAAACAATGGGTGACTGTGTCGCCACCTAGTGGCAATAATCCTGTAATTAAATCTCAATCTCGACCACGTGTCCTCAAAAATTTCTTTTTACAAGCAGGTTAATAAAATAATTGTTAATGCAACAGAACCTCTACGAGATATTACGATTCTTGCGTGAAGATAATAACGTTATTGGCTTTACGAGTCCTTCCATTTCAATCTAAACCCGTGATCCTTTCTTGTCCTATGGTTTCATATATATTGTTCTTCTTGAGGTCATAGTAATCCTGAAATTATTTTTTTTAAAACCTCGCGAATAATATAAATTATCAGAAAGACTCACAAGCAAAATTAAAAATTACCATGTAGCACAGTTAACCTGTTTGGGAATTATTATTAGTACTAATATTGATAAATACATAAAATTTCACAGTTCTCCGATAATATGTTGCACTAGGGATTACAATATCAAATTATTCCGATACAAGATCAATGAGAAAGAAGAAAAAATTCTATTTATAATGGCGGCTCTTGTTCAAGGGAATTTTATGAATGGAAATAAATGTTCAATTACAAAGGCGGATGTGAATATGTCACAGATACGGAGAAGAATTTTTATTTTAAGGTTAGAAAAATAATTCACGAAATAGGAAAAGCTAGAAATAAAAACAGAGAAATTATAATTTAGAACTACCGTGATAAACTACAAGAACATTAATAGAATTTTATGGGTATTTTACAATAAAGATGTTAATTCTGATTACTAATGGAGTAATAAAAAGTAAGTAAACCTACATATAAAAATTAAAACAAAGTACTGTATTTTCTTCAAGGTGGAACAGTCATTAGTTCTAAAAGTAGTAAGTCTTCTATCCAAACTTAAATCTTAGATTCCCAATCTATTAGATGTTCTACCTGATTTGTTTAGCCCACTAATGCTGATAGTAATTGAAGCAAGTTCGTCTAACTATTGTGTAGTCTAAACTAAGAGTAGTAACTAGACAAGAAGGAAAGCTATATAGTCACAAAAGGATCTATTAAAATTTACAAACTTTAAAATTCTGTAGAAAATATATTATCCAGTATAAGGAAAATAATCAAAATTAAACATACTCATTATCAAATCGGTTATATTTTATTGAGTAGCTATTGCGTTTTAACGTATGTTTAGTACCTATTTCCCTATGTTTTCAAGTGTTCCTTTTCTTCATGTTTTGCAGTTTTCATAGCCGCGAACATGGCAATTGAATGTCACAAAAAGTTTTGCAATCTTCCGATGATATAATTCCAAATGGCTGTTAATTTTTATGCCGGCAATTAACGTATCTGATTCACATTGACCGGCGCAGTAAAAAACAAATAAAACAGGAATATTTGGAGCAAACTGAAGGTGCTTTAAGGCAATTCGTCCGAATGTAACTTAACCAGTGACCTAAATAATCCTTGGAGAAATTGCTCTTACGATTTAGTTACGCCTTAAAGCCTTTCCAACTTCAGCGCACAGGAAATGGTGAGACGTAAATAGGTCAGGTTACAAAAAAATCCTTTGACATCACCATAGTGAAAGATTTCCCATCACGTTCAAAACTAGGTGTTTCACTGAGTCTTGTAATTGCAAAGGAAAAAAACTATATAAATATTCATAATCATTCCTGTATCTAAATTCCACAGCAGATCACAATCTGTGATCGAAAAAACACGGCACTCCTAATTAATAATAATTACAAAATGTTTATATACATATTCCAATAATAATATGTCCTTTCCATTAATTAATACAGCTAATATTATGTGAGTGCATTATTTCCTTATCTGACCTCAAAGAAACTAATAGATCTAAGTCAGGAAGCAAATCGTAAGAACATTAATCTTATAATGTATATTATTCAAAACTCAATAGTTTCCTCAAGGAATAGAGAGTGTTGTGCAATATAAGAAATAAAAAACCTTGAAAATTCACATACAACCTATCCATAGCTTCATAATTTTTCCTTACCCCGTTTTGGGGTACCAATTTCAACCTGTAATTGGGAAATATTTCAATTTATATACTGACAATGAACCAGATAAGCATGGGAATATTTCATTTGTAGTTTAAATTTATTATACATTATTAACTTGAATTATCGTATTAATATTTCCAATAATGCTTTCAAAAACCTTTCTTGTATATTGGTATACGTTACTCAAGACAAAAAGTAAATATTAGAGAGAAACTACTATTTCCAGTAAATAGTACATTTCAGTTAGTTTGAGTACTCATATATATGTACACATAAAACTCACTATATATGTGCGCTTAAAAATATATGTTCTCTCTCATGCGTTAAACACATTCTTCTTCATATTAAGTATTCCCCTGATCTCAAATCCTTCCATCTTTTCGTCATCATCGGGTTGCACTTTTTCTTGGCACCTCACCTTCTTTTGCCATTCTCACTATTCTCCTATTAGTATATTCTCTATTTATGCCCATTTCATTTCCGTTACCTTGCATTTCCTTAAATTTCCAACTCTTCTATTTTTATTAGCTATCTTTCTTAAACCCAAATTTATAGTCTTTCCCTGAGGGACACCCAAACAGGGGTTACCCCTGGGGGTTTCCTTGTATGCGGGATTAAAACGCTACTATAAATACCAATTTGACCGTAGGCGTCAGGTGTTACCTGGGTGACATCCACGCAAGGACTATAAATATGGGCCTTAATGTTTTCACGTCCCCAACTTCATATGTTCGCGCTGTTAGAGCTGTTTGGCGTGATGCTTCTATTTTATATGTTGAAATTGGTCTTATTGCCACTCTATATTTTCTTTTGAGGTCATGGTAGCCCAGTGAGAAGAGGTTTGGTTACTGAATGGAGGACCCGGGTTCCAAGCCCCTTGAGGTTTCTGGACACCTTCTGCGAAAAAGATAATGAGTGATATTCTGGTTAACAGACCATTCTGGGGAACCAGAGGAGATACAGGGAAAGGAACTCACCCTACTCTGATGTGTGAATTTTCATATGCCATTGGGCTAATTTTATTATTTTTTTTCTATTAATTTTCTAAAATGTTAAATAAAACATCCTTGAAATACCTTTTAAACTGGAATCGCATGTAACAAGAAAGTAAATAGGCGACTTAGTACTAAGTGAGCACTTTCATGGGGCCCACAGGGGCAAGTCGGCCAGATTGGAGGACGAAAAGACGTACCGCCACGTCATCTCATGTGACCATACATTTATTAAATATGAGAGGTACAAGTTCACCACTCGGTGTGGTTAAAAAAACGTGGTTCCGTGGCCAGCTCTGAGGGCGTACATGGCCGCGGTATTGTCTACATACACATGCTGATGCGTACACACGTTAAATTTAGATCATTGAGCAATTGAATCGTTTCGTTAAGTGACACAATGGCTGCGTACCCCTCCGCCGCATTAATATGTAAATGGTTGGGGATGGCGAAGGTTCTGCTGATATTCCACGTGGGGATGGCGGTTCCCCCCTGCCCTGGGATGGTGTCGGAGTAAACTTCTAACTCCTCGGTGGCACAGGGTAGGAACACCTTCTCGAGGGTCCCGGCGGCAATGATGTCACGCCACCAGCTTGCCACGTGTTGATATGCCTGTGATACCAGAAAGGATGGAAGGCGCAGAATCCACACCAACCAGCTCAAGTATCCCGCGGCCTCGAGGAAGTCAACTGACCGCAGGTGTGGCAGGATGGAGATGAGGTTACGGACACGGGAGATGGCAGATGGGGTTAGGGATAGTGAAAGGGAAGCCGTGTCAACGAGAACCCCCTGGTATCGGAGGCTCGTGACGGGTTGAAGTGTGCTCTACAGGTGATTTATTTGAATTCTAAGGGTGTCACTTTGCAATACAAGGCCCGTCGATGGGCAGTGGACTGTGTATGACCCAATCGTCCAGGTAAACGATCGTGTGCACGTCGAATTCCGTTCGGATTAACTCAACCACGTCCGGGGCCCATCGCTGGAGGATAAAGAAATTTAGAGGGTGACCCATTGGCAGCCAGGTGAAGGCATACCGATGGTGTCGTACAATATACCATAATATTTCCAGTGCCGTGGGTGCACCTGGATCTGATGTAACGCGGAGCAAAGATTTATCTTAACCAAATATGAATGTCTAGGGATGCAGGCCTGCACTTTGGCTGGGCCGTTCAGAGAGAATTTTGGTTTAGTGACGTGTGCCGTCGAGGGGGAAATGTCCTGGATTAAACGAAAACCGCTGTCGGCCTTCGGAACCGAAAAACATTTGAGGGTGCACGGCACAACAATACCTAATTTTAAGAAGACCTCTATAAATTTGTTGGGGACAGCGGATGGATGGCGGTATATACGAATTTAGCCCTGAAGAAGCGGGGGAACGAGACACTCCGACCCTGGAGATATGCTCGTTGACACGGCTGATGTAGAGGAAGGGAAGAATGGGGTCTTCTTTGGCCCACCTGCCACTCTTCGTCCGTATGCCACGCTCGCTACGACCGCGTGATGCCACACTCCGTGTCCACC
>WURS02011968.1:0-28309 GCA_011762765.2 Rhinocypha anisoptera | reverse complement strand
CTCTCTCTCTCTCTCTCTCTCTCTCTCTTTCTCTCTCTCTCTCTCTCTCTCTCTCTCTCTCTCTCTCTCTCTCTCTCAGTCCGATAGTTTTACCCGAAAACGCCGGTGGCAGATGTTTTGAGTTATACAACAACAAAGGCGAAATGCTAACATTGAGAACCCACGGTACGGTTCCCATGAGAATAGATGGTAAAATCAGAAAGTCATCCACCAAAACCAGATCTGGTTTTACAATTTTCTCAATCCACTGCTTCACCTGTGGTTCGTAAGCTATGCAATTGGCAATTGAAGTTTGGCTTGTTCGAGGATGGCAGATCAGTGCTTTGAGTTTTTCCGCTGGCGATTGGTTCGAATGTAGAGCTATGTCTTGGAATACCTTGGAATAAATAAATATTTTTTTTACAAGAGAGCCAACGTTAAAGTTGTAAATAAACCATAGCGACCGAGATCAAACTCGAGTTATCATAATTTGAAGGAATATGCAAAAAATTCAAATCGAATTGAGTGAGAATTGAAAAAGTTTGAATTAAATTGAATGAGAATCCAAAGAGTTATGTACAACATTCGAATCGAATTGAAAAAGTTTTGAATTTTAACACAGAACGTTAGATTCGAAGTGGTGTGTGAATTCGAATCGCAACAACGAAAGTTGGATTCGAATCGGTTAAGCACAGTGGAAGTAGGGTAACTTTCACAGTACAACAAAAAATGACAGAGAACGAAAAATGCCAGAGCATGAACATAGAACATAGAAACCCACAACCATACTTTTTATTCAATATATAAAAGTTAAAGCTATAACTTAAATTAACCCAAGAGTGAATATAAGAGAGAGAGAGAGAGAGAGAGAGAGAGAGAGAGAAATACCTGAGCCATAGCTTTGATTGGATTTTCTTCTACGCCTTTTCGATCATCGTCATCTTTTTCTTCTTCTTCTTTGGTTTGATAAATAAGTTCCTCGAAGCCATATTTGGCAAGTTTTCCCTTGAAACCAGGCTCGAGAACAAAGAAAATCTGGTGTCCCCGAGCTTGGAGAGCTTTGCAAATGCCAACAACCGCATTTTGATGACCTGCGGCTGGAACTGTCGTGGCTAAAACTTTCATTTTTTCACAAGTTTGTAGAGAGAGAGAGAGAGAGAGAGAGAGAGAAACTTTATATATCTATAGCTGAAACTGAGACTGATTCAACAGGTGTTTTGTTTGGTTATGTTTTGTGTCTGGCTTAAACAATGATACAATCATAAAATCACTATGACAACAATATATGACTCATCAGTTTGATAATCACGGTTTTACTTTTGTTTGCATTTATTCTCTCTCTCTCTCTCTCTCTCTCTCTCTCTCTCTCTCTCTCTCTCTTTACCTTTACCCCCCAAAACATGTCTAGGTCAAACATGAATTGGTTACTTATTCTATTATTTACCTATGATTATACCTATACAAAAAAATCCCAAAACGAATAAAACTTTTTAAAAAATCTAACCACAACTTGATTTGTCTCAAAGCGGCCCAAATAACCTTAAGTGGTCCAAAAACAGAGTAAATGGTATATGAGTAGGAATACTCATTTATATCACATTTATTAGGTAGTCAAGTATGTTTTTTCATTGGTCGCTTTGTGACTCTAGATGGCGCCGCAAAGCATCCCAAATGCAATGGTGTTTTTCAGGGGTATGGCTAATTTTTCCAAAGCACTGTGGAAGGCAAAACAATCACCCGCTTACCGCTAGATAACGCCACAGTCTATGGAAAAAAACAATGGGAAAATTTAGCCATACCTCAGAAAAACAACACTGAGTATACGATAGTGTACTAGTACGTACTAGTAGTAGAACTATTTCAGACAGGTTACACACTTAGCTGTGCCTGGGCACCGACTAGTCGGGACACCAGATACCAAAGTTGTCTATCGTGATGATCACATTGGCAAAGTACTAGAGCCAATTTCCTTTTCCGAGACCTTCTTAGTTATGCAATCTGCCTGGCATAGATTCCAACTACCGAGTCATATTTGGACTAGAGAGCGATGCGTAGTGTATCACTCGTACCACTACCGGCACGAGGTAATCAGATCGCCTGGATGAGCTCATACAACTACGGTACCGCAATTTGGTTGTCGATGGCACCACTGTCGCATTATTGTCTTTCCGCCCTTTACTCAACTCTGCTGAACCATCGAATATTGCTTCTTGGGTTATTTGTAATAATATTGAGCAGATTTTCCTAGATGTAGGCGTTATTTCGTGACGTTGCTACAACTCGCTGTCTATGGCAAACTCTGCCTACTTTCTCGAAAATGTTCTGTCTATTGCAAGCGCCTTGGAGTTTAGATGGCCACCGCGCACCGACCACGAATTTCAATGCTTCGTCATCTTGCCTATCTTGTGCCGGGTAGCTACAGTGCGAAGGTTGTCTCTATCATCACTAGAGATTGCTTGAGGTACTGTGGTTGTATATAGTAGTGGCGCTACTGCGCTTTCACACCAGCAATGTGTGCTACTACTTAGTAACCCAACACTAGTGCCCCAGTGAAGTGGTGCAGAGCAGTCGAGGTGAGATCTTTTCCGGTCGGTATTGGCTACTTCAATATAAAAAATCTTTCCATTTCCTCTTTAATGCGAACAGACATGGTTCACTTCTCAAGGCACCAGTTTAATGCTGAAAAAAGTTTAAAAGCAAGCAAATAAGAGTTTAAAATGAATTCAAGTGCATGATCTTGATTTCTCTCGTAATCTTTCATCCTCAATTATTAATATCAAAAGGGATGGAAAAACTTAGACTAAGAAAACAAAAAATTACAGATATTTTTTTCTTGGTAAAATTTTCCACATTAGACTAAGTTACGGGCCATATTCAATTAATTCAATCAAAGATGTATTTTGTTCCTGTTCCGGAACTTATAGAAATTGAGACCTTTGTAGTCCCAATATCTGGCACATTGTGGTACTTGTATTGTTGTGTCGACAATTTATTTAAACTAAAATACTTTGTTCAGGTCAATTAAAATGTTATAGCATTCGACAGTGGTACAAGTTTTGGGCTCGCCGATGCCACAGTGTTTCAAGCGGCAATCTGCCAGGAGAGAAAGAGAGGAGCGCATGCGCCACACAGTGTTGTGGATGATTGTGGTGAGTGAAGGGAGTGCGCGCGCGCGATCGCCCGCGATCCTCGTTTGGCTTGTAGTGGCTGTATTTAGGCGCAATGCTTCTATCCGGTCTCTATTGCCACCGCTACCAGCGTTCTCACTTGCCCCATACGATGCATTCAGAGAATATGTTCAGTGCAATGACAATGTTTTGCCTGCACTAATTGGCCATCGATGGCTTTGTTTTTCCTCCCCTAGATTCTATTCTTCGTGTGCTTGGACCTTGCAAGCAAACACTCATGGTAAGAGCAATTGTTGCCGCTGGAGTGCTATGTCGAACCAGCTTCAAAATCATCATCAGTTTGTATTGAACACGAATTCTCGCTCGATTACGCTGCACAAAGATGCCATGAATCTACTCGCGCCCCCCATCGCCAACCCTTGCAACCTCGTGCCACAAGTGAGCCCAGATGTCCAGACCAATGTCAGCATTCTCAATTTTAATCTGAATGGGCAGGAGTCAAACGCTTTTGATCCGGAGATGCAAACCCAAAACATGTCACAAACGGCACAGATCGTCTTTTTACCTACTCAAAACTTGAATCTGGCCAATGTGCCCAAACAAGAGCAGTTGCAAATGATATTGCCCAATGACGGAGGGTACCAGTTGATCCCAAATGTCGGCGTGATAGTGCCAACTACAATTCTGTTCGCCGATAAGAACCAGTGCATCCTTATACCACAGAACTCGCCGTCGCAAAGTCTCTGTCCTTCAGTGCAGCCCTTACCTACGTCGAGTGAACTAGCACATATAAATGAGATCAATTCGAGCTCACCTTACCCGAAGCAATGGCTCGAATCGAATGGTCTCTCTCAGTTTCAAATGGTGAGCACTGCCAGTGGCATCGAATTTGAGGATGGCTCACCAACAACACTCAACCAATTAGTCCCAGAAGCTGACTGCGATTTCATTGCCTTGGCCAACACTGGCACACAAACCGTGATCAGTGGCATTGCCGAAGGCGAAGTGCCTCAACAACAGGGTCAGCTACTGAGCAATAATTGTCAGATTGTTGGCATCATTCCCAGCAACCAGCTGGGCATACTACAGGCCGAGCCCAACATTGATGGTCAGGTGGTGATAGCAGCGTGCATCGAGCCCGGTGGAGATCAAGAGGTGAACGAGGACACCAGTGGACTGTCACCCTCTACGGACAACTACGACATCAACTCTTTCCTCGCCTCTACTATTGCCTCTGCCTCAATGGATAAGTCTGACCAGAACCAAGCAAAAGAGTGGCTCCGAGACAGTTGCATCGTGAACCGGGCTCTAAGAGCCCTGAGCGATAACGAAAACAGGTCGTCTAGTAGAAATTCACAAGTGCTGCTGTGAAGCTCTCCTATCCTAACCGAATGATTCATTTGCTTTGTCTGTGTCTATATCATTCAACTGGTCATTGCATCATACTGTGATACATTGTTTCCTTCACTTGTAAACTTAGTATTTAGCCCATTTAACAACTGGCGTACTAATGCTAGCTGATATTTTCGATATTGTTACAATATACTGGCAAATAATTATTTTAATACCAAAGTGTTTATATTTTATTATTGTAAAAATTTGGTGAGAGGAAAAGCCTACAAGTTGAAGAATCAAATGTTAATCACTCTGCTGAGCTTTTGGACACGGTTGAGCAACAAGTCGCCATGCTTGATGCAAGCCTGGTACTGATGGTTCTTCGCGTCCGGTCGATTAGTTTCCACGATGCCATTCACTTTATCAATTTTGCAAAAGAGTCGACCGGCAGCGATGAAGCGAGCCAACTCTTGCTCAATAAAGCCGATAGTAACTCCAAAAGCATTAGCCATGTATTGCAGCTCGAGGCTTCGGTACGATTCTAACAGTTGGTTGTAGGCAAGTATGCGCATCTCTCGAGTGTAGAAACGATAGTGTGGCTGAAAAAGTCTATCTCGCTTCATAAAGTGCTCAATCCAGCAGAGCTTCTCGAAGAACACATTGTAGTTGCACTCGTACAGTGAGAACAGATATTCGCGCAAATCGGAATTGCTGTGCAGGACCTCGAGAATCTCAGCTCCCTTGATCACATTCTTCCGGAGCTCAACTCGAGGCAACGAAATCATGGCGCAAATGACGGTGTAGGAAACAAATGTAGCGTAATCACATAGCTCATAACAAGTGAAGGTGGAGATGGTGTCCAAAAAAAGCGAGGTAGCCTGGTTAAAGTCGCGAATGGTGATGCTGTAGAAGCCCTGATAGACACGGAGTCGATTGCGCCGATCCCAGTCGCCACCCTCCTCGATCAGTTCCTTAGCTTTCTCAATGTTGGTCGAGATGAGTTTGTGGTCGAGGTAGAAGAGACCAATGCGAATTATGTGAAACAGTAGATCGAGACGATGGCCCAGCGAGACTGTCTTGTCGTAAGTCTTTCGAAATGCCGACAGTGCGTTCTCTTTGTCCCCGATCAAACTGTAGTATTCCGCTTTGGCCAAGTTGGCTTCACGCACCTCCATCTCGCCTAAATTCTTCTCAGCATCTTCAATAGTGTAATCAACTTCTTTGATTTTCTCATCGTTTTTTGCTTTCATCTTCTGATATAGTTCCTCATTCAGAGGCCACTTTAAACTTTCGCAGACCTTAATTTAAAAGAGTCACATTATAAACACAGACATAAACAAAGTTATGTCAGCGCATACCTGTTTGTAGAAAGGAGCCATGTTGTTCTCTACAATAACATCCATCAGCTTTTGCCGAATAGAGGAATTGTCGTCGCCGATGGATAAAAGGAAAAACCATTGCGCCAAGTCAAGATTTGGGTTCTTAGCCAAGCTTTCCTCTTCGAGATTTTCAGCAGGCATGGTGGATCACTTGAATTGGGTTGAGAGTTGAGAGGGAAAAGACACAAGAGCAAGAATGAACAAATTGAGAGTGGGTGGTGGAGAGCGAAACCCAGAGAGACAGCTGCAAGTGCACAAAGACAAGCAAATGATTCAGCGAGTTGTGTTTGAAGCAGAAGGGTCGCACACAGAGAGAGTGTCGTGAGTGCAAAGTGAGTGGGCCAAGCCAAACAATAGCAGACTACTCCGCAGCTGGTGCGTCTTGGCCACTCTCCACTCGGCTCTGTTTGTATGTTTTCTTCGCCACTGCGCCATTCCCACTGGCTCATCCCTAGGTGAAATACCACAAACATTGATCGATTGCTGAACCCGAGTACACCCACTCACCCCATCATGTCTGGTCCTGAATCGCCTCTCGAGGTGATGGACACTTCTCGTCCCGAAACGCCACCGACTCCAGACGCGATGCCTCAGATATCCACCGAGCAGTACCTGCGTCTTCGAAGACTCTACCCTTACACTGATGTAGAGTTGCTTCCCAAGAAATGGTCGTCCAAAGATAAAGCTAACTTTATCACATTGTCCGAAGATGGTCTCAAGGTTCACTACAAGGGCTCAGGCAAGACTCACAAAGATGCTGCTGCCGTTCGGGCCACACACTCGATTCCATTTAGTTGCTTGCTTTACTATTATGAAGTGAAGATAGTTAGCAAAGGACGTGATGGTTATATGGGCATTGGATTGGCGGCTCAAGGCGTCAACATGCACCGATTGCCTGGCTGGGACAAGCAATCCTATGGCTATCACGGCGACGATGGCCACTCGTTTAACAGTTCCGGTACAGGACAGCCTTATGGCCCTACTTTTACCACAGGCGATATCATTGGCTGTGGCTACAACGTTATTTCAAATCAGTGTTTTTACACCAAAAATGGTTTAAACCTTGGCGTGGCATTCGTCGATTTGCCCAGTGTTCCTCTCTTTCCTACCGTGGGACTTCAAACTCCCGGTGAAGAGTTAGAGGCCAACTTTGGTCAGTGGCCCTTTTGTTACGACATCGAGCAGGACATGATTGCGCTGCGTAAGAAAGTGACCGAGTGCATTAATATGTTTCCAGTGAATCATGCCGAGTGGCAACCTATGTTGCACCACCTGGTTCAATCATGGCTCATTCACAATGGTTACTGCTCCACCGCACAAGTCTTTTCAGAATGCACCCAAATGCCGTTTGTAGAGAATATTCAGAACATCAAACAAAGACTCAAGATACAGCAGTATGTTCTCAAAGGCAAAATCGGCGAGGCTATTCAGATGACCGATCGTCTCTACCCATCCGTATTGCAAGACAACCAAAATCTCATGTTTGCTCTCAAGTGTCGTCAGTTCATCGAGTACGCTTGTGGCAACGATGAATTTTCTTCAACCACCAATGGCAAAGACTGCAATGGCAACTCGGAGAATAATAATAAAATGGACCTAGATCTTAGTCCAGAGGAGAGCAACTCTAACAATCAAGCTCATGCCAACTCAGATTCAAATAACAATGGTGCCACCGAAGATGTGGAACCCGAGCCAGAAAGCGTCAAGATAGAACGTTTCAAGCACTTACTTCTGTTTGGCAAGGAGCTGAGTTCACTGGCACAGCGGCTGCAGGCAGACTTCGGACCCAACGAGAACAATCGCAAGATGCTGGAAGAAGCCTTGCTCTTCGTTGCCTACTCCAACCCAAATGATGCCAATCCCTACCTCAGCCTTCTGGACCGTGAGACCGTTTGCCAGCAACTTAACAATGCCATCGTCGATTCAAGCACTGGTTCGCGCAAAGTGGCCATCGAAACCGTCATCAAACATGCCAAGTCGTTGATCAGTCTCAACAACTCATGTGGCGCTTGGTTACTCGACAAGTTGTAACATTTTTATATTACATGACATGTATAACTTAAAATATAGCATTGATGATCAAGAAAATAACCATATAGGCTTCTCATCTTGTTTTTGTAATTATTTTTCAATTATATTATATTATATATATGCGATTTATTTACTCTAATAATAATAATATACATATGTTTGCGATACATTAAAGATCGTTTCGTTTATGATAGAAAATGGAGTTGAACCTTGTAATACGATCTTGAAGACAGTATTCGTTGAGATTCTCTTTGATAACTCGAACATCAACCAGGGGAAACTTTTCCTGAAGATAGTCGAGATCGAGGTGGTTGAATCTCTTCATTAGCTGCCGACAGTAGAAAGCTTGTTTAAAGGTCAATGAGGTAAGCTTGTTGGCTTTGATCTCGCGCAGACGACGATTAAAGTCAATCACATCGGGACCAAAGCCGGGAGCATTCATCTGTCGCCACCGGGTGTTCATCCAGTACGGAATGAGATGTTCGGTGGAAGCGATCCACCGGTACCGACCGAAAATGTCACGGCGGAAAGCTCGGCGCCGTTCCACTGGCTCGTCATCACCCACCTCCAACTGCCAGTAGGCTCGGTTGCGCTCCTTCACCACTTCCTCAATGTTCTTCATGCTCTCCTCCACCTTGTCGAGGCGCTCGGGACTAGCCATCGGCTCCAGGTCATCTTTCGCCACTTCCTCCATGGTCAACAACATGTTTCGCTCCTTGTAGAGAACGTACCACAGCCGGTGCAAATCGGCATTGCTCTTGATGCGAAGCTCGTCCATTCTCCATGCCCGACCTAGATCAATACACGGTGACAAGTGAAACAAGTATAATTATAGTATAATATATATTAAAGTTAACTTGAAGCATCAATAGATGACTGCTTTCTTCTAACTTAAATTTCGTAAAAATATGATTGAATGTTGTCTATAAGTTAGTACAGTAATAATGATTGATTATTTAAATTTATAGATTATTTTTCTAAAACAATAAATGATTTTTAAATGTTTAAATGATTAACACAAATAAGTTAAATCTTATTAGACTGATTAGTTCATATATTAGCTCACTTGATGGATTAAATTTTGTCTTAATTTGAACCTGAAATGTTTTTTGATCTAATTTTTAAAAAAATAACAAAAGTAAGATAATGAAATAACACTAATGTAAAAATTTTTAAAATTTTGTTCTTAAGCATAATTGTACCAAAGGCACATTGTTAAACATCTTCCATACCTGACTTCACTTCTTGCTTGCCCCAATTATCGGGTAAATCAAAAAAGGTCATCAGTCTTTTGCAAACCTCATCTGAACTAAGCTTGCTCAACTCAGAATCTGGAACTTTTTTCTCATCATTCCTCGGTATTGAACCAGAGAATGAAGTGTTCGCAGTCCGAAGTAATCTCGAGATGATGACATTTGAGAAAGTAGTTGGAACTTGTAAAATTTTGACCAGCTTGAACATTGTGTTTGGTGAGAGGTGAGTTTCGCGATTTGGAGAAGACCACCGTGCATTGAGTCAACTGTAAAGCATGAGAAAACCTGTAACGACATCAATTGATGATTCACCATGTGACTAAATTTTATTTTAAATAAATTCGCTTTTACTTATTTTATATTATTTTAGCATGACAATTTTATCATTGAATTATAGAATTTAAAAATATTTAAAAAATAAATTAAAAGTTAAGTTATGATAGGATTTAATAAAAATTTTGGTAATGTTGTCAATAGTCGATCAACGAGAGGTGTGACGTACTCGATGAAGGGCTATTGAAAAGATGCATGCTTGCGGTCTGGTGAGGACAGTCGCACTTCAGTCGGCGAGACTTGTCTTTACCTGGTAAAGTTTACCAGCAAAATCTAGCTTGACATCGTTCCACTTGTCATCGGTTGTTGTTTAATCTCTGGATCCTCTAAAATGGCTGAAAAGTTTGGGGATTTTATGGGCCGATTCGGCAAAACTCCGTCTGGCGTAGGTCTCGGCGCTAAACTCCTGATCGCTGCTGGAGGTCTGGGCTATGCTGCTACTCAATCGGTTTATACAGGTACGTCGGTGTCATGAAATCTACCACTTTGTTTTTTGCCTTCTTTGATCTCATCTACTTGCACTTTTCTAGTGGATGGTGGTCATCGTGCTATCATCTTTAGTCGTATTGGTGGCGTCCAGAAGGGTATCTACTCGGAAGGACTGCATTTTCGGTAAGGCTTATTTTATTATATATATTGCATCAGTGTTACATACATTACTTAATTCTAGCATTCCTTGGTTTCAATGGCCAATTATCTACGATATTCGATCGAGACCAAGAAAAATTTCATCACCTACGGGAAGCAAAGATTTACAAATGGTTAACATTTCGCTGCGTGTTCTGGCACGTCCCGATGCCACCAAGTTGCCTCAAATCTATCGAGTTCTTGGAACTGACTATGATGAGCGAGTTTTGCCATCTATTTGCAATGAAGTAATTTTGTGGTCTGCATTTGATTTAATTGAGATTCTAACAGACTTTTGTTGATTAGGTGTTGAAAAGTGTTGTTGCCAAGTTTAACGCTTCCCAATTGATCACTCAACGTCAGCAAGTGTCGCTGTTGGTGCGCAAACAGCTGATCGAGAGGGCTAAGGACTTTCACTTGATTCTTGACGACGTTTCGCTGACTGAACTCAGTTTCAGCAAGGAGTACTCGGCAGCGGTCGAGTCGAAACAAGTTGCACAACAAGAGGCTCAGCGAGCTCTCTTCACCGTGGAACAAGCCAAACAGGAGAGACAGCAAAAGATTGTCCAGGCAGAGGGTGAAGCCGAAGCTGCTCGAATGATATCCTTTTCACACCTTAAATTAATCAATTGTTGCTTTTCGGTCAAATGATGAATTGTTAGGCTTGTCTTTTGAAGTGGACATGGAAATTTGATTTGAGGTCTGATATCTTGGCATTGAAACTTTAGTTATCTCTATTTCAGTGCTGTAAAGGGCAGACTACAGGAGTGATTCGCGTGAAGTGTTTCTTGTTTTCAAGATGTTATCAACTAGTAACGCTTCACATGAGCACATTGATCAGTGTATTCGGTTGTCTAGGCAGCCGAATCAAACATGATATCTCAGTTCTTTAGTAATCTGATGACCATTGACTATGGCTTTTATTATATCACATGTTTCTTCTTGTTTTCCTTAACTTTTGCTATACTTAGGTGAGGCAATTGCCAAGAATCCTGGTTACTTGAAGTTGAGAAAGCTTCGTGCTGCTCAGAACATTGCTAAGACGGTATATACTTTATCACCGATCACTGGTTGACCTTGTTCTTACCAATACATGTTCCATTTTTCAGGTTTCGCAATCGCAGAACCGAGTTTACTTGGATGCTCAAGCTCTTCTACTGAACATTTCAGACAAGGACTTTGACATCAAGCAAGGCACGATTCAAGGCAAGAAGTAAAGCAATATCCCTATCATGTTTATATCACCATTATCGGGCAGAGTTATATTCAAAGCACTTTTTTGCTTCTAGTTAAAATAGTAAACCTAATTTTTTATTTGATTGCTGAAAATAAATGTTAGTATCAGATTTTAAAGTGTTTTATGCTGACAATGCGTTAGAAAATTGTTATCTAATAAGATGTATGAGGTGGCAAAGTGTTAAGTTTCAAGGGGAACAATGGTAGTGAGAGAATCCATCTCCTCCTCTCCACACTTAGAGTCGAGTGACTTGGTGAGAATAGAGGTGTGACTAACGGAGAGTTTTTCACTGACGAGCTCTTTCATGGGACCAGAGTGGAGTAGCACGGCTCCCAGGCCACTGCGACGAAGATTCATAGAACTGGTGACGCTCCACTTGTTGGTGGGCTCGCGGTAGCACTCTACCACGTTGAGACTGTTGCTGCCATCGTTGCCGCCCAACGCGTACAACTCATCCTCCACTGCCACCAATTCGTGCGTACTCCTGTCCATCCAAATGATCAAATATCAGTCATTTTCTTATCTCATTGACACATTACACTCGCTTCAACTAGCATTCAATGGTATAACTACTGTCAAAATTGCATATTTTTGATTTTTTAAAGTTTCAAAAATGGTTTTGAGTGAGCGAGTTGTCAAGATCTATGAACTAGAAATGGGGTTTTCCTTTTACAGTTTTTAGCTACTACGAATACTTAAAAACTGAGTTTTTTGGAACTTGTCAAAGCGATTTAAATAATTTTTGCGTTATTCAATTTTTAAAATTGTCCTGATTGTTATCATGATTGAAAAGTGTAGTGAAAAATGAAAGGTGTTTACCTTCGGTGCTGCATGGCAGTGATGTTCTCCCACCCGTTGCGGACCGGATCATAGCGCTCGGCACTGCACATGCACAGGCTGCCATCGTTACCTCCGACTGCATATAGTCGGCCATTGAGCACTGCCGCTCCGCAACTGCTTCTTCGGCTCAGCATGGGAGCTACCGGGGTCCATTTGCCTTCCTATAAATACCATAAATCGATTAGTTTCTAATGTCAACACACGCGGCATGATGATTATGTACTCGAGGATCATAGCGCTCTACCGAAGCCAAGTAGTTAGAACCATCGAAACCACCGATAATGTAGAGCGAGCCATTCAAGGCCACTAGCCGAGTGTAGCGCCGCTTCACTTCGAGCGAATTGACCGAGAACCAAGCTGAAATGAGTGGATCGAAGCGTTCGACGGTGCCCAGACAAGTCGTTCCTGTGGATGTATTGGATGAGTAGAAGGATAGCTTATACTATAAGTTATACTGACCGTCATAACCACCAGCAGCATAGATAAGGCCGTTTAGTTGGGCCACACCATGGCAGCTGCGTTTGCAACCCATGCTGGCCGTGTAACTCCATACATTGCTCAGAGGGTCGTAGCACTCTACTGAAGATAGATTCTTATTGCCATTGTAACCGCCAATGGCATAGATGTAACGATTGAGTGAAGTGACTCCGGTGCGGGAGCGACGCTCTTGGGTGGCGGCAAAGCTCACCCATTTGCCGTGACGCGGATCCAAGTATTCGCATTCGTTATGAGTGGTAAAGAGCGACCCACCTCCCACTGCGAAGATGTACGGATGCAACCCATCCGGCTGCCGGTGCTGAGTGCGCGGAGTCAGGATTTCAGACCGATTTTCAGGGCACAGTTGGTACTTCATTGCCTCAATTACGAGATCCTTGGCTTCAGAGTTACGACGTACTAAAGATTCATCGATGACCTGGTTGACTAGGAAAACCCTTTCAATAAGTGGAAGCCGGACATGGGCAAGCAGTGCTGCTAAATAATCTTCGCGAGTTTTGAGATCATGCTTAAGCCAACGAATGGTAGCGGTGTAAACACTTCTCTCATCAGACACGTTTAGATGATTGGCAGAAATGAGACTAGTCAGATCGTCAAAAGAGAGTGCCAAGAACTCGTCGGTGAGTGACACTTCCTGAAAGTTGTCGAGTGCGTATTTGAGTGAACTCACTTGCAGTTCCTCACAGCAGTGTGTATCGGCAAATTTGTGAATGCCGAGGCAGTTAGTGGGATGGAGTTGGTCGTGAAGAAAACTGCAGCATGCATTTCGCACTACTAGAATTTGGAAAAGATTGGCAGTGGCTAAGAGGGTGAGTACGTTCTCCTCGGTAATCAACAACTGGCCAGTGTAGATGTACTCCACAAGCAGTTTAAGAGCATTTGGTTCAACCTCGTGTAAAGTCACTTCCGGTTTGCTTTTCTCAGCCATATCGCCTAGAACCCAATAAATAGTTAGCGAGATATATTGAAGACATAGACTTACTGCTGAACATTGCGTTGAAGTAAGAACTGTGCGCGGCAAGAACCACTCGATGCGACGAGATTCTGACACCACCAGCAACCAAGGTGATGTCACACAATTGACCTGTCTTGCGCATCTCGTTGAGTGCCGCACACATCGTGCCGATATGATTAGCATCTTCAAATTTCATTTTGGCAAAGCAGAGATTGCCGCCGTGACTGGCATCACTCGAGGTTGACAGTGACTTGACGCTCTCACCCTTCATCGTGTTGGGTCTAGTGATGTGAATGTGCTTGAGACAAGCGAACCAGATAGAAGCTGGTGACCAAGGAGAATGTGGCCAACAAGAAACGCGCCACTGAGAGCACAAAAGAGAGAATCGAGCGTGTGCAGTGCACACCAGGGTGGTGAGGCACACCGCGTTGGCAAGACAACTCTACCATCAGACCTGCTATAGAAGCACCACAGTGTCCTTCCTGTGTGCGGTCCAAGCTGGTTGGTTTGTTTCATCCATTCTCACTGTTGATCACACCAGCCTGCACTGGGTGCCTATTATCGGGCCAGCTGCTCTTCCAAATTGACCATAAAACAATTCGACTAACCATTGTCAATGTTACATTGTAGACACACCAACAACAGTGGCCCATTGTGAACCTAGATGTAGCACTAGGCGTTGGCCCTGTCACTTGGAGTGATATCTTGTTGAGAAAGCACTTGACTATTCTCAAGGTGAATGGCCTATCTCACACCACACTGCACAGCGCCATATAGTCGTTACCACGCTTCAGGGACAATGACGCAACATACTTGCCTGTCACTATACAGTTTTCTAGGTTTTCGTTTCATTTCAATAATAAATTATAGAAAATTGACAATTTTGGAATTAATTTTCTAAGATAATTCAAACAATACAGTATTCCTTTCGATATCCGAACTAATGAATGTTGAGGGTGGTTCGAATAAGGCAAACGTTCGGATATGAGTGGAGTGTAATTTACAAAATTTTTTGTTTACAGAGTTTTCAAATAGATTTGTTTTAACATGTTCAAGATGTTAAATGCTGATTTTTAAAAATGTTAATAATTGTTTAAACTATACTAGTCAAAACAATAAACATTAAAAATTTGAATATATATTATAGAGATACTTTGAGCAAAATCTACAACATTAGTTTTTAAAATAAAAACCATTTTTAGATTTTAAGCATTTTCTAAAAACTAGTCAAAAGAGTATTTTCATACATTGCTTACTGAAATTGCATAAGTTCTACAGTTTTAATATTTTTTATGTTTAACCAAAAAGTTCTGTTGATCTCAAAAACGTTATTCATCATTGAATCGTGAATCATCAAACAGTTACATGCAAATTGCACATGTAATAATGATAAGATATAGAATATTTATAATTTGTTCATTATAGTCATATACAATTATAAGTCAAAGTGAATTTATATTTCTTGATTAATTTGAAATAAAAATTGAAAGAAAGTTGTGACTTATAATTGGCGGCATTAAAATTGAAATTCAAAAACTAGAAAATGACGCATTCATGTCAATATAGGATAACTATTTCTACTTGCAAATTGTCATGTGTTTGTTTTGATTTTTATTTTATTTTGTTATGTTTTCGCAAATGTAAACTTTGTATGAGATTGCCTAGTCTATTTTTATAACACTTTTGAAATACTACAAACTGTTATTTTTTTGAAAGAATGAAATCAAAATCAGGAATCCACGAGCTAGATATGTTATTTGATGCTCAACTCAATCCAGGTTTTTTGTGTGATAATAGAGTTGGTAACAATTCCAAACATTTTTCTGTGTTTCGTCAGAAGGGTGAAAGTTTGAGGTAAGTGGTAGAGAGAGAGAGAGAGATGGGCAAGATCGAGAGTGGTGATTTGTGGTTTGTCCCCCAGAAATGTGGTACAATACATCGAGGATCAGTGCCTGGAGGATGGCAGCGAAAAGGTGTGCGTGGTGTCTGTGGTTGGAAAGACTGCAATGCAATCCTTCAACGATAAGACCTCTCTCCTCGATCACCTGGTTGGCCAGAATGTGGTCAATCCCCAGTTTGGCGAGAGGACCGAGCTCTTTCACGACAAGGTATGCCCGAAAATCTTCCCGATCCTGTCTCATCTGTCTTTGAATCAGTTTGTAGAGATCGATGGCTACTATGATGTTGCCAATCGGATTATTCTTCTTCACTTGGTCTCGGCTCAGGACTCGTGGGCTATGACCAATCTCTACAGAGATATGGAGAAACAGTTTATTGAAAAGGTTTGTTTCGAGTTTCACAAATAATGGTTCTTTGTTTAACTGATGGAACATGTGTAGGGATTTTTCACTCTGTGGCCCAACTTGTTAAGTGATCTCTTCAAGTCGTTGTTGTTGATCTTTTCCGTAAGCCACATCGTGGCAGTGTCGAATCCTTCGCCTCGCTTCGACATCAGTTGTATCAATATGTTTCGCATTCTGGACGCGACTCGAGTCAAATTGCAACCGTTTGTGTCCGAGATGCTGCAAGCTCACTCCAACCTCCCATCTAGTCTGGTCAAGTCAGGTCGACTAGCCGTTCCTCATTTGTTGTTCATCTTTGAAGCTCACCATGACTTTGATTACATTACTAGCGACAATGTTCAGCACTATGCGAAGCAACTGGAAGCCCAGATCATGCGAATTATGCGCAAAAGTCGACTCGTTTCAAACATGAGTGCAAATTCTCTCTTCTCTATCTCTTCCACTAATCCTTTTGTATTCATCTCCACCGTTGACGCGTCTATTACTGACTATCAAAGTTACTTTGTTGACAAAATACTAGAACGTTGTAACAATTCAGATTTGATAGGAATATGCTTGCCAGAGTACTCTCAGTCACTGGAACGATGCAACAAGTCAGCTCTGTTCAACTTTCTTCTACCTTACATCAACACTGTTTTAGTGAAAGGCTTTGAAGATCCAACATCCAAGCCAAATTGTCATTTGATTAAGTCAAAATCGTTTTTAAAACTATTAATAGCATATAAAGAACTTATCTTCGAACAAAATTATTCTGGTATTAGTTCCGAAAAGTTCAAAAACTTGCAAAAGATTTTGGAATCCCTTCACTCGACGTTGGACATTGATAATCGATTTAGTGAGGGTCGTTGTTCAAAGTTGGTGGCAAACGCGATCAGCTATTATCAAGAAGGTTTGCCTCCACACTATACTCGTGAGATGCACGAGCGTAAACTAGTGCTAACTTTGCAACACTTTACGCTGCAATCACGCGGTCCTGCACTTTTCAAGTACATCCAAGCAATCCAGGCCGAATGCGAACAGTTTTGGAAGTCAGGTCACAAGATGTGTGAAGAGTTGAGCCTGACAGGCAACTACTGCATGCACCGGGTGCATCGCGTTCCACATGATGACTACTCGGATCCCACTGGAGAGGTTGAGGGTACTAACGAGGAGAATGCTACACTACCTCAAATGATGCACGCCAGCATGGCCAAAATCATTTCCGCGTGCGATTGTGGCCGGAGGCAAGGTAATCGCGAGGACCCGTTTACAACCAAAGCTGCCAACTATGATTTTTACCTCAAAATGAAATTTAAGTGCCACACCTGTCGGAACATAAATCGTTTTAAGTTTTCTTTCTACGATAACCACCTTGACGTGGACAATCTAAGCTCGAGTCAGAATACGGGCAAGAGTGAGGCCAGAGAAAGTCCTTTGATGAAAACTTTTAGTGATGCTGCCTCTTCACCCGAAGACGAAGAAGTGGGCGATGACAGCAAACACGAGGTAGAATGTGATATGATTCAGCAGCTTGAAATGCTTAGCATGGATATCTTATCCAATAATGGCGAGTCGATGTCGTTCCATAATGAAGACAATAGCGAAGCGGTGGGTGGTCAGAGTGGAGAGATTGGCAAGTCTGAGTGCAACAGGTCTTCTGCTGAGGTTGATCAGGACCACGAACAAGAAGAGACTGGCTCGAGTGATGCTGAGGTGGAGGATGAACTTCCCGAAGATAAAACTTTCCTTAGTGACGAAGAACTAGGGAGCGAGCCCGAGACAGCTCATTCGCCCGCATTCTCTGCTCGCATTGCACCTGTCTTTGATGTCAAAACTCTGCCTTGCATGATACACACTGGATGTCCAGAGAACATTCCCGCTCGTTTTGCTTCGTGGTCGTTGGTCTGTCTCGGGCCTTCGAGCATCTACTCGCACAATATGGGAGTGCAAGATCAGCAAGGCTTTATCAATGGCTCGCACTTTCTCTTGCCCTGGAACGTCACTGTGATGTTACAACACGCGAAGAACATGCCACCTCTGTGGGAGGGCAAACGTCCTCCGGGTATCAAACACAAGCGAACATTAAGAGGTCTGATTCATATTTCTAAACAACTTTAAATTACCAATTTAAATAAGTATTATTTGATTTATGTTTATAGATGGTACCCAGTTTACTGTGAAAATTTTTATTGGTTTCGAGTATGAATGTCTTCGAGGTCACCGCTTTATAGCTAGTGGTCCCGATCAAATCCTCAAAGTGAGCACGAATGTGTTCAAGGAGACGGCAGACATGGCTGCCACCAACGACATGCCAATTTATATTCACTGCATCTGCAGGTTAGTGTCCGAAGTGATGGTTCTTCCCTACACCTCACCACACACTAATCACTGTTCATCACTCTCTTTGGTAGTCGTAGCGGTAAGACATCAACTGTGGCTCAATTGATGCGAGTGCATGTGGTCACCCCGAAAGCCCCAATTCACGTGACCCTTAATCCTCGAGTGCAGATAAGTCCCAACGCCACACCAATTTTCTACCCTGGCAACAAGGAACCCGTCAAGCTTTCACAATCCACTTACTGGGTCCTTCGACTTCCCATGATTTACGAGGCTGACGCGGGACCACTTTGCTACCCGAAAGAACCACTCTCCTACTGTCGTCTCTTGAAAGATATGTTTGGAATAGCTGATCAAGTGACCAAGATTAAAGTTTAATTTCTTTCCATTCATCACTATCACTCGTCACACTCATTATATCTCAGTATGTTTGCTAATAGCACGGAAGATTTGGCGATGATAAGCGCGAGAAGGCAAAGGGCTTTTCCGACCCCGACAATGAGATAACTCGCTTGTGTAATGCCGAATGAGTGGCTGCGCGATGCAGTGCAGCTCTCTCTCTCTCTCTCTCTCTCTCTCTCTCTGCAACGCGCAGCTACCTACATGTAGAACAGGAGACGACCACCTCTGTCATGTACAGTGTCGCTTCAACTTTATATTGAATAATAGTAAAGCATAACACCATTTAATGAGGAATGCACCATGTTTGATTGCTGGTAAAAATTAATAAATTGCAAATTGTTTACGATCAATTCAACAAATATTATGGTCAGTAAGCAGTCATTAGTTAACTTTGATTAGTAACATCAGTGATTCATCAGTAACATCTGTGATGACCAAAAGAATTTTTTTAATGATTGTCAATATGATCAATACTAACAAATCAAAGTATGTTGTAAATATTGTCAAATATAGTGAAAAGTGAAGCGGTACGGTGGGTGAGCTAGCAAGTGTAGTGGAAGAGAGGATCAGTGGAGTGCCCTTGTGAGCGCGTGACGCAGTTCGTGCGCTAGGCAATCCTAGTGCGCGTGGAGTGTCAGTCCTCGCGGTGGGTCATATGATGTTGCCTTGAAATCACCCAAACTGAGTGTCTATATTGCACATCGCACTGTGCCCTGTTGGGCGCCAATCCACCCTGGTGAGTGTGTGATTCTCATTGCAAAACCTGCGCAACTCCGACTAGGAGAGCACCGTGACAAGAGAGCAACAATACCTCAAAACAAAGTGAGTCGTCGTCGCTTGGCTCACTGTGCTCCTTGCCAAATGTCTTTCCGAGTTGAATTAGCATCAACGCAGTTGAATTAGCTAATGCTTGACTCGTCTAGTGTAATTACACTCGATCTCGCTTCGTCATCGTTTGTTTGTGTTGTTGCTTCAAACTGATCCACCATGATGGAGTCTGAGGAGCTATCTCACGTCACTGTCAAGTCTCAGCTGGACACGGTTCGCTCGCTGGTTTTGGACTACAGTCGCACTCTGTTCACTCCTCCCGACGCAAACACCGCCAAAATCACTCATGACAACGACTCATTCAATCTCATCTCTAACTTTGAGTCACTCTTGGTTGAGTTTCAAAGTTTGTTGATTTGGGAAAAGCCTGGCAACTCGGCAATTGCACTAACCGTATTCACCTGTCTCTATTGGTAATAAGTGATGTTTTGTTGATAACACTAACTTTATAATCATTTTAGGCTTGTTGTCTTATGGAGTCCACGATTCTTGTTTATCCTAGCAACGATTGTTTTCTGTTATAACTTTTACGAGATGTGGGTGCGATTCGTATGGCCTGAAATAAGAGGTTAGTGGACATTCATTGTAAATGTTTAATAACCCTTTGTTTCTTGCTAATTTGTAGCTCCCTCAGTGGAAATAACAGAAAAGTAAGTGTTTCTTGACTGTAATAATGTCCATTATGTCATGAGAATAGCAATTGGACCAAATACTAGGCAAAAGCACTTCCTTGAGTCAATTAGATGGTTACTATAAAGTTTTTCGTTCTAGCTGGACATCTGTCAACCCCAAGGTTTTGAGCGGACCGGAAATTCATCAGTTTTTATTCAAGACAAAGAATTTGTTTCGAAGCTGGCTTAACAAACTCATCGAGACGAGAAGACAGTCTCCTGGCATTTTTTGCTGCGGTTCACTGCTATTCTTTTCCACCATTTATGTGCTAGGGTGCTACATTCCCGGAGTGGTATTTGCATACTTCGTCTGTGAGTTACCACACTGACTTGCAACTTTATTTGTTGACTGTTTGAATTTACATTGGCAGCACTCAACTTGTTTCTCTTGCCCGGTTTTCTGCTCTACGTAATTCCCGACGAAATACGACAGAACATTTTCGAGTATTTCGATCCAGATTTTCAATCACACGGAAATTCTAAATTTCAAATACGAAGTGTTGAAACGATCCCTACTAATGAGTTATTCTATGACTCGGAATCGAGTACCGATTCTAGCGGTGAAGAGAGCAGTATCTCAGCACATCTGAGCAAGCAGTTGGACGATAACTTCTTTGATAACAGTCACCGAAGCAAATATCACTCCAGCAGTGATGATTTGGATGACTTTGAAATGATATCCGACTCGGAATTAACTGATGTCAAGTGATTTGCACTCTGGTCTACCCCAAAATAGTCTTCTTCTTGCTTGCTGTTTGCTCGTTTGTTGTCTCAATTTTCTCATATTCTATTCAAATGTTGCTCTCTACTTACTTATTATTCTTTCTGTTCTGTAAATAGTTATTTTTTTGTTGACAACTCTGAAAGACAATGACAATTACACTTCACTGAAGATATATAATAATAATAATATAATAGAAAATAGTCAAAAGAAAGCCAGGTTCCGCACCAGTTGTGAGCTGTATTCAATGGATTCATGACTAGTCGGTCATCTACCCACTACGGAAAAGACTCTGTCCATTCTGAAAGGAAGGAGAAGTGATTAGTACGCTCGGCTACCTTTCGTTGGTGGCCATTGGCTAATCGAACAAGATTGCAGACGAGTAGGAGACTATCTCTGCCAGGGCACAGGTGATTATGACATACTTGTCAAGCGAAAAGACGGGTGGCGCGATAGCACGTTGGAGAAGTCAACATTTTGCTAGACAAACTCGAATCACCAAGCCACCATCATCAATGGATAAAGTCTGTGCTTGTCCATTGGCGCTTATCCATTGTTTGTCGGCACCGGTTGGTGGTGCACTCACTCTCCGCTCCCATTAGTCAAGGGCGAGCATTGAGTTTGAGCAGGTCACACTCGTCTCTACTCGGACAGTGTGCAAATTAGATTGTCACCAGATGCTGTCGGAAGCACGACCAATGCTTTGTGTGAAGACATGCCGTGTGCGAGCAGTGCCATGAATGCAAGTAGTGCAGCACACTCCACGCTAATCTGATTGGTTCGACTCGCACTGGTGGTCGCACAGTGGAGCTAACCTCGTCGTGGTACTAGTCATCGATTCGTAGTTGCCTCGCTGTTTCTTTAAACTACTGTTTATTTCGATACTAGAACCTATTGTGTCAACGTACTAACAAACAGATCTCTTCATGTAACCGCGTCAGACAAATCACACGGTGATCAAGCTCTCTCGGATATTCAAAGACACAATTTAAGATCAATACAATAGAATAGAAAAGATCAGATACATCGTACCACATTGATCACTTCGATGAACTTTATTTCCAAATACAATCTTTTCGCTACTCTTTTTGTGTTCTCATTTACCCAAAACTTTGATACCACAATCAGTGTCAGCCAGACACACATAATGTGTGACACAATGGCAAAAATTACTTTTGGTATCTGATACAACGCAACAACAGAATGAGCATCCGCCAATGTGACTCAGAGACCTCAACCTTCGTGGTTAAGAATAGTTAAGTTGAAATAGCTAAAGTACTTAAAAGTAGATCGAGTTGAATAGATTTAATTTAGAAAAAGGAATAGTTCGAAGTTGGAACCGAAACGGGTGAGCTGGATTGGAGGTTGAAAGGACGACCCATTTGTTGGCTACTGGCACTAGTCTGGCAGTAGCGGTAGTGGTGAGCAAGTGAGATCGAGCGACGGACTGCAGTCCATGGTGGACTGGTAGTAGGCCGGGTGATGAGCACGCGGCGAGTCGTCTCTCTCCAAGTGGCACGCTTCCCTCGCCATGACTGCAGCTTGAGTAGCCCGTGAGCCAAAGAGGCATGCACTGCAGTGCGCCCGAGTCACCGAGTCAGTCAGTCTTAGCGCAATCACCGTGCTGGTCGCAACCTTCTTGCTAACACACACCAAGCAACCAGGATTCCGTCTCTTCACAACATATACAATCAAGATGTTCAGCTACGCCAATTACTACTCGATCGTCGGTAACAGTTAAGCTGACTGGTGCGTGTTCTGTCTCTAGGTGATACCCCAAATTCGCTTGTCCAATGAAGCCAAATACTGCCATTATCTCTACTCACCGTTACTTATCAACCCCTGTTTTGATGTGTGCCTTTAACAGTCTCCGTGTCACAATAGAAATGATAAATGTGTGCATTAGGAAAGTGGATAAAAACAAGTACTCCAAATTTAAACTTTTTGATGTGGGATATTGTCTGCCACTTCTTCCAATTAACACGATACACATCAGGTGCATCAGTCACCCATCATTGCAACCTTTTTCTGCAAATATATTGTGTGCCTGTGACTAAAACTTGAATCATTTATACATGATGGCTATCAAAGGCAATCTACGTGTTGTCTTCTTCTATCTACTTATCCCCGCCATCTGTGTTATTCTTGTCTATTCTTTCATCTTTGCCAAGTTTTCTCAGCTGAACCAACCTCGAATCAGCTACCAACCTCAAGTGGACCCTTATACCACCACTCAGTTTGAGTCAATCACTCTTGGAGACCGCAAGGTACCCCGTAGCATCAGCACCGCGGAGAATTATCCTTATCTGGATCTCACACCTCAAAATACCACTTTGTGGACACAACCGATGGAAGATCGGTATCAAACAGAACACGGCCAATTTCCTTTAAAGGTAATAAGCACTATCAATAGCGGCAGTGGTCTATAGTTGGCGCACTTCCTATTAGCGAAGCCCTGATGATAATAGGAGCTTGGTGGGGGAGCAATGTGGGTGGTGATGACAGGCATCCTTGAAAACAACATTGCTTCAAGGTGAATGCCGCACTCACACCGCTCCACTGCTCAGCTGACGCTGCTAGACGCGTGCGTACTGTGTCATCTGCTTGCCACGTGAAACAACCCGTTGCATGAGCACATGCCCATATGTCGATCCACTGAGGCTTTCAACAATAATTAGTTCTACCAAAAGTAGACCATGATTAGCCCTTCTCTTAATACTTGCTATTGCAACACTATCAATATATGTCCATGTCTTGACACATGTGCATGACAAATATAACAAACTTAAGTTGTCTAAAGATCTATAATATGGAACCTCATCCATAATCACAATCGGCCATCACAACGTTGCTTTGTATTGATGCTTTGCAAACAATACCTTGCATAGTCTCCTTATGTAAAATGAAGTACATTGAGATTGTTATCAACGTCCAGAAATAGACATGTTTCCTGCTTGCCCACTGAAGTTTTATTACACAACAATATATACGACTAGTAGCAACAATATGCTGCTCTGACAAGTGATGACCCGGAATGCAGGTATATTTGGTGGGATGCGGTGGCAAAATTCGTTGTTTGCTGTCAAGTCAGCATTGGCGATAGCGATAGCTGCACGGACAAACACACTCGGTGACCGATAGTGCTCACAGCACTGATCACTAGCCAGTCAAGCTGAGTCGTGATGACTTGCCAATTGTGTCGCGGAGGCGTGTCCGGCTCGGTCAGATTGACACATCTTAACGCACACTTTTTCTTGTTAGGTAATCATTGTGCCACATTCACATAACGATCCCGGGTGGCTCAACACATATGATCAGTATTTCTACCACTACACTTTCTACATACTGGACAATATGGTGATGAACCTCAACAAATACCAAAACATGACTTTCATCTGGGCTGAGATGTCATTTTTCTCACGCTGGTGGGACAGGTACCGTAAACTGACATCTTTAGAATGTCTGCTTTCATTTGCATTACTCTCGTTGCAGCTTACACTCGGAGTCAACAAAACGTAACTTGAAAAAGTTGCTGAAAGAGTCACGTTTTGAGATCGTCACCGGTGGTTGGGTAATGAGCGATGAAGGCCCGGCACACTACTTTGACATGCTGGATCAGTTAATTGAAGGACATCAATTCTTACGCACTACCCTACATTTGGATCACGTACCACATAACTCATGGTCAATCGACCCGTTTGGTCATAGCGGTACCTTCCCCTACTTGCTCAAACAATCAGGCGTAGACAATATTTACATTCAACGAACACATTTTGCTTGGAAACGGTACCTGTCGGAGAAAAGGTTGCTCGAGTTCTTCTGGACGCAAGCATTTAATAGAGATTCTCTCGACATGTCTCCCCTGTGTCACATGTCACCATTAGATCTGTACAGTTTCAAGTATGCATGCGGACCTGACATACAAACTTGTCTTGAGTTTGACTTTCGCAAAATATTTGGCGAATCATCGGAGTCGACCGCTGTTCCATTGAACCAGACCAATATTGATACCAAGGCTCACAAAATTCTAGAACAATATTCTAAACTCGGTTCGCTCTTTCCACATAACGTGGCTCTTGTATTGCTCGGCGACGATTTTCGTTACAACTTTGAGCTTGAATGGCAACAACAGTATCAAAACTATAATTTTCTGATGAATCATATTAACTCAAACGGTGACAAGTTCCATGGAGCCAACATTCAGTTTGGTACCCTGAACGACTATTTTGAAGCAGTGCACGAGCGAATGCCATTGGAAAAGGACAACTACCCCTCAGTGCATGGTGATTTTATGCCTTACGCCGATGTGTACGTGAATGCGGTGCCCAACTACTGGACAGGCTATTACACCACCCGTCCCTACTACAAAGCGTTGAGTCGGGAGCTGCAGCGTTGGTTGAGAGCAACCGAAATCATCTACAGTCTGTCACGCAGCCAGGTGGGCAGCCGCCTTCGAGTGCCCCAGTTGAGTAACCAGATGGAGAAGGACTACAATCTGATTGCGAGTGCACGGCAAAACCTGGCTCTCTTTCAACACCACGATGGTATCACTGGCACTTCGAAAGATTACGTAATGGAGGACTACGGACACCGAATGGCTCACTCGGTGAACGCCACCATGCAGGTGTTGGCACGAGCTATCCAGTATCTCAATTTAGATCACAACGCCCACACAACCAACAATACCGATTTGTTCATACTGACCAGCGAGCATAAACCCTCTTGGAACAAATTCTCTCAAAGACGCCTCTTGAAAGTTCCTGGCGATGAAAATGGTCTCAGGTTGATTGTATTTAATTCTCACTCTCAGTCGCGCACCGAGTCTATAAAAATCTTGTTGGAAGATCCATTCGTCAAGCTGATTGACGTTGAGACAGAAACGCCGATCAAGTTCCAAATAAATCCGGTATTCACTGGCTCAGCACTTTCTTCTAGTGTTTTTGAGCTCGAGTTTATTGACACATTGAGTGCTCTGTCAGTTAAAAACTACAAGGTACTTACTACCGAAGATAATATTGAGTCGAAAGTGAAAATTCTTGACTTTAACGAGAGCACTAGTAGCGAAGAAAATCGAGTGGATCGCCCTAACGAAGCTTTCGTATTTGAAAAGTCTTCTCAACTGTTGCTGGAAAACCAGTGGATAGCGGTGGGCTTTGACAAGAAAGGTTTTATGGAGTGGGTGCACTTGAGAAAATTTAACCAAACTTTTAAGGTGTCCATGTCATTTATTGCTTACCACTCTGAACCAAAACAAAGTGGTGCGTATCTCTTCGAGCCCTCCAAAGATCAACCTTTCGAGTCTCTTTTCGTTTCGAGCACGCCTCGTATGCAGATGTTCACTGGCTCGTTGAGCTCTACTCTCTTGGTCAACTACAGTGACATCTCATACTCGATCACTTTGTTCAACTCGAACTCAAACATCGGTGCCGGTATTGAACTCAACGTGTTGGTTAATTTGGAGAACAAAGATAGTTACAACAACCAAGAGATAGCACTACGCATTGCCACCTCGATCGACAATCAACAAGTGAAGAATGGAACTTCTTATCGCACTTTCTTTGTAGATTCCAACGGTTTTCAAATGTTTGAGCGAAACTTTGTGGAAAGTATTGGTGTGCAAGGCAACTACTACCCGATGACTTCGAGTCTGTTCATCGAAGACCACCAAGCTCGCATGACCCTACTCTCGTCGCATTCACTAGGTTGCACTTCGCCTATCAATGGTGTGTTGGAAGTGATGCTCGATAGACGTATAATAGAGGACGACAAACGAGGTTTAAGTCAAGGTGTGCTCGACAACCTACCTGTGCTCACTTCCTTCTGGTTGGTGGTAGAGCCTCATAGCGAGCCCACCCAAAGCCAGGTGCCAACCCTCTCTACCTTGGCAGATTCACTACTTCTTTACCTCAACTATCCCGCAACAGTACTTTACTCGTATCGCACCGATCGTGAGATAACGGTCGACGATTCGGCCATTTACTTTCGCAATCGATATCTCGTGTCACCTAACTCGCTATGCAGTTACTTTTTGCTTAATCTACGGACCCTACCGCATTTGGACAACTTTTCCCACCCTTCTAACTCGAGTCTTCTAATTTTGCATCACCGAGTCTCAGTGCCACTTAGTGCTGAGCTCGAGTCTGCCTGTGATCGCACTTTGCCAACAGACTCTGGCCATTCGCCGCCAGTGACGTATCTATTTAACGATCTTCGTCTAGTCTCAGTGCAACGTGCTTCTCTCAGCGGAATGCGAAGTTTGCATGAGGTTCACACACTGGTCCAACTTGAAGTTCCGCCTTTTGAGATCTACTCTTACAATGTTTCGTTTCACTAGATAACTTTTGTGATATCGTTAACCGACTTTTTAATGCTATATTTCTCATAAAATAATTCTTTGTTTGTCAAACTTTTGTTACTATTTATAAGACATGTTCAATATTTATTTCTTTGAATAACTACTTTTAATTACTAATATTTCGATCTCATTAAACATTTTGTAAAATTTATTCTGGGAACAAGTTATATTATACATGTTAAATATGTTAATCTGTGTTGAAACGATTGTAAAAATAATAAACAGAAATTGTTGAATGAAATGCATGGAAAGTGTTGCTGCGTGTCGGGTGTTGATTGGTGTGGCGGTGAGCTGATGAGAGTTGGGCGCCCTGCTGTCTGGCCTGGTCACCAGGTGCAATCAGTGCAATCGGTAAGCCGCGCGGTGGCACGCTCAAGCCACCTGCACACCTGAGCGGCGTCACGGTTTCAGGGCCGCGGGCCCAGTGCGCCCCTCGGCTATTGCTAATCTCGAGCAAACTTAGAAAAAGGCGGTGTTTTTGTCTACTGCTCACTAGATCACTACAATGTAGTGTAAATGGATAACGTTCTTGGAAAAAAGTATTACTTGTTTGATATTCCAACAATTCTGAGCTCAGGTCTTAATGTTTTTCGAGAGAGACTGAGGAAAAAATTTTAGAAAAATTGTAGTGTAACCAAATGTGATTTAATTTTTGATGTTTGTCTAATTTTCAGATTAGTCGCATCATTTTTCTCCTAGATTTCCGGAGTATTTTTATCTTCTGGGATAATTCTCTCAGTTATTTATAATTACAAGTATAAGTTTTAAACTATATGTTCTATATGTGTCTCGAAGCTTCCAGTCTTTTATAGATAGTTGAGTCAAAGATCATTTAAATGGACTTTTTTTAACTTGAAAACAAGACAATCTCTTAATATCCTAACTCCAATCTCGTCAATTTGTTTATATTATTCAAGATTATCTAATGTTATTGTACTATAGCTTATTATATTTTGTTTGTTATTTGTTCTTTCTCTTTTTCATATGCTTCATGGTGCAAGTATCCTAACGGATAGCGCATCTACTTAATAATAAAATTATTATTATTAACTTGAAAACAAGTCAATTAAAATATGTATGTTTAAATTTGATTTGATTTTCTTCTAGTTATGCCAAATTAT
>WURS02011948.1:0-12324 GCA_011762765.2 Rhinocypha anisoptera | reverse complement strand
GTAAACATTTGTCTTGTACCTGATGATGGCTTAGCAAGCCGAAACGCGTTGTACGCAATAAATATTTTGTGGAAAAGAAAATAGCACATCTTTTAAAACTAATCCTTGGATTTTTAGTTTATACTACTCCTAAACTTTTTCGAGATCGTCTCTTACTGATCCCAAAGATCGATACCATAGGAAAGAACTGCAATGAATTCTGTGTGCTAATTGAAACAGCGGATTAGCTCGTGGTGGAGGGTGGGATAGTGGATGGGAAGGCTTCCTCTAGCCGTGAATTGGCACTAGAAATCTTTCAACTAAACGCCACTGAAGCATCCAACGCCATTGACTCTACTTGCCCTCCTTTGAAACCCGGCTTCTCTCCATGCGGCATCCGCCTTTTTTTTTGTTTAAAGCCTTGCTAACGTCACAAAGCGGACGCAGGTCACGGGAGCAAAGGAGGGGCGGAGATAGCCGAGGATGACCTCTCTCTACGCCCAAATGATGATGTGTAGTTTGTAAAAAAAATAGGGAGTCTTCTTGAGTGGTACCATATTCCTATGTGTGGGCTGGAACATAAGTGATGACCGTTAGGGAGGATGCAGCGGAATTGAGGAATTTAGAATACGGGAGCCTATTATATTCGAGCGGATCCAGCGCTTTGAAAGTCAAAGATTAAGAGAATATAGGTACTATAACGATCAACGACGCGACGGATGCAGATTGCACAGAATGCACAGAATGCACGCCTCTTCAGTGAGTAGCGTGTACTTATCGAATTAAATGAGTATTTATTTCTTGACACGTAAGGCCTAGTAAGCCGAATTTATTCCGTTATTTCTCGTAGCTATTAAATTTACATTTCAAATGTCGCACAACCATTTGACGTTATTACATAATTTTTATCTAAGATTTATGGATGGGCACGTCGATTGAGTGTTGAAGATGTGTGTAGGAAAAGAGGGTGATATTCGCGTGTTGTTTAAATTGAAGTCGGGGTAATGGTTTTCACAACTCCAGCACATTCTCTCATAAAGCTGACTCAAATATAATATATTATTATAAGTTACTACGAAAAGAAAACGTGAAAGTAATACTCAAACTGTAAGTAATCAAGGAAATATGATGGGTGAAATACAAGGATTATAGAGGAAGGAAGACAGAATTACAGCCTCTTGCTTCCATAACAGAGTGTTTTCCCCCAAGTTTCAACAATTGATCGGTGAGTTTTACCGATACTGACTCAATTACAGTGGTTGCAATTCACACACAGTGAGTTTTCTTTCATTGTACCGCCTGCTCTATTTCATAAAATTTCCATTTTCAGGGTATATCATATCGCATCTCGAACCTGTGCACATAGATCACCAGACGGATGATCTGTATCATTCGGAAGAAGCAGCATACTCAACCCAGTACTTGCAAGTTTTTATAAAAAATAATGCAATATTTAAAAAACTATGGAAAATTTTAAGGCTCTAAGAAAATATTCAATTCTAAGAGATTCATGTGTCTTCCAAATATCACATATTGGACAAATTTCACCTGAAGATAATATATCACAAATATCAAGTGACGAAACCGGTCGTGAATAAGGATATATTTTGTGGAAAAGCAAAGTTTTTTCTTTCAAACTCACTTATTGGAATAAGAGAATATTTCAGAGCGGAAAAATCCGTTAATAAAACCTGAAATTGATTCGCCGACATCAAAACCCGATCTGAAAGGTAGTTAAGTTAAATTAGCTCTTTTAAAATGCATTCACATTTCCCCACGTAATGGAAAGGTTCAACTAAAATTATATTTTTCCTAACCCAAATATTTTGCCAAAAATTCTTACTATGGATGGAGTATAGTGCGATAAAAACAAAGCAAATCCTAGTAGTAATGAGGAGAAAATATGCTATTATAATTTCAAGTGTATGAACTTTTATTAATAATAAATACAACTACAGTGAATGACGTGTATATTTTCTCATTTTTCGTTTACGTCCTTAATTACCTCTGTGGGATCTTTCACCTTTGAGATACGCTTTAAAATTAATATTCATTTAAACACCAAAATTTACAATTCATGAAATTACTAATTCAATCAGAGGAGCGCTAGATCGATAGAGCGATTAGATCATCCCACAGAAGAAAAATGGCAATGGACCATACAAATGACGATCTACGATTGAAAAAAAGCAGGAATGGTAGTCGAATTGAAGTTGTTTTGCGCTCATTGACAGGAGTTGAGTCTGCGGTTGGAGATTTGTTACGTTTTAATAGAAGTTATTTTTTAAACTTTTCCTGAGGTAAGTCACTATTTCATCAATGCGATACACGATCATGAAAAAAACGAGGTAGAAAATTATCCTCCTGATAAAGAGCATGTCAAAGGTAACAGAAAATTTTTCAAGGAAATAATCAATATACTCCTAGATGAATATAATTATGAAGAAAACCTTTCAATGCCACTGAGATCAGTAAGTAATTTTTCAATCGCCGCAACTTATTCCTTTAACAAGGGTGTTATCATAGTAATATAAAATTCACTTTGTGTAATTGCTACGAAATCCTTGGCACATTTCCCAGCTGAGAGTAAATATTGTACACAAACAGCTGTGAACGAAAACATGACGGGGGCACTCGATGGTTTAGAATCGGATGAGAAATAGATGTTACTAAAATATGATTTCGTCGGAAGGAGTTGGGGCTACTGGAATCAAAAGTACATGCTGATTGCTTATTGCATACACTGCTACATGCTTATTTTGTCAATCATGATGAAAAACGGACATTTATTTCATCATTAATTTAGGTAATGCGATTGAATTCATGGAAATAGTGTGTTCACATAGACATAAAATTTTATTCAATAAATAAAATACCCTGACGAGTGAAATGTCTGTTAGTTATAATCCCATTTTACAGTCATGGAATCACGGACACAATTTATTCTCATTTCATCCATTTTCCTACTCAAATTCTGGACCGTAGATCTAATAGCTGTTTCTCATACTACATGTATTTCTTTCACTCCTCGTAAATCAAAAACTAATTCCATTAATAATTTTCCCGTATGATTCGGGAGAGTACGATTTGCTCATCGTTTTCCAGTTCCTGATATTGTGAGCACAGGCCATTTCTTCCTCTCCATGCAAACGTTTCATTCACACACTCAGACTTTTTAATAATTCTTTTTCGCCCTACAACTTTCTCGCTTCTATGATTCATATATTCTTTATTTCTCTCCATGGAATAGCCAGTACGCAAAATGGAGGTCAAAAGGGAATAAGGAGTGGTTATCATTTCGATAGACATACTTCATGGTTAGAAAGAAGGGGAAAGGAAGAGTTTTAGTTAATTCATTCGATGGAATATTCATTCATGAGTTGACGCGTTAGGCAATTGGACACAGATCATTTAATCGCCATCTTAAACAAGGAAGATAGAGTCTAATATAATAGTGATATAGTACGCTACGTTTTACACCCGACACAGCGAATATAAGAAGACAGTATTTATCGTGACTTGAAAAATATGATGACAGCGGGATTAAATTATAAGTACACAAGGTTAAATCAAAACGAAAGTAAAAACGAGGATCAGGATAAAAAAGAACGTCTATAATGTAATCGGATAGAAATTTATAGTATTTTATACTTCAATGTATATTCTCCTATTAAAGATAGGAGCGTTGGTTAACAAAAAAATGTTTCTTGGTGATGGACTAATTAATTTAATATGATCTCATTCCATGAAAAGCGAAATTTAAAACGCATATTTTTGTTCTGACATCAGTTTTGGGAAAATACATATCTTTATAACTATATTTAATTATGAAATTACTATTAAAGTGAAAATTTTTAGAAAAAGTGAAAATTAGAAAGAGGCAGGTAGCTAGATTTTAAAAACTGGGTCCAATATTAAATTATGGGTATACGTTCCAATCCGACGCTAACGTTCCTTCCACATACGAATCTTTGGATTACAAAGAGATCCCTTCCCTATCTGGAGTCTGGAAACCAACAACGGTATCCCATAACAACGTCCGATTTATCACCGAACAAGAAAAACTAAATCTAACGCTATAACGCAGGAACGTATCACTGCTTCCGACCAAACGTTCAGGTTATATAAAAAAGCATTTATCATCTTCTAATGCTCTGTTTGCCGTCGCAATGTTTGTTCCGAAAATATTTCGAAACGGAGCGAATCTGAGGGGCATTGTGGGAAATAACGATTCCTGCAGTCAGCAAGCCTGACTCGTAAAGAGGAAGTGAGCTTTCGTTTCCCCCTAGATACGCTTTTACAGGGCAATCGAGATCATATTTTACAACCGTAATGTTCGGAGATCCAACCCCCGGCCTCTCGCCCTGAGCTAGCAGCGTAAACTGCAGGGCTTCGGCGCCCCGAGGCACACCGCTGCGATTGAACCGATACATAGCTTACTCTTTTATTTCCGTCGTTTTGTTTCGTGAGCATAAAACTAATGGCGGGCGACAGAGTCTACGAAAGGGGTCACACAAGGTCACTTGGGCTGATTTGTGGATCAGCATGCGAAATGATGGAAGTTACGGGAATACTGTTACCTTGGATACGGATGAACAGTCGCATCACACGTGCAGTGATTACTTCAATACTCCCATACCAAGAATGGGAGTCACTTCAGTGACAAGGAGAGTAACCGATATGTATTGGGGACTCTATAGAGGCTAATGATAGAAAATTCATAATGAGCAACTAAGTTCTCCGAGACCCAATTTACAACATTTTATATTTAAAATTTATGGCAGGCAAATTCGCTTCGTAAAATTTCGACATACTTGAAATAAAAACACTATGTTTTTTTCCACAAGATATGTTAACCGGCTTCAACCTCTCCAGGTCATTCTCAAGAGTTAATATTATGTAGAGTCAACTTCTATTTCAATCATTTTACATTTATCTAAAAGCTGTATAGCTGTGTATCTGTAAAGCTGTATAGCTTTTTGTGTAGACAGATATCTCGTCCCTGCCTCCCAAAAATCTAGTTTATATAAAAGAATTATCAGTATCTCGAGTGAAAATGTAACTCATGACCGTAAATTTCGGTGGAAAATAGTAGCAGGTCCTCGATTCAAGCAATTCTAGTGAATTCGATGCGAATGAGGGGAACGGTGCTGGAGTACGCTGAGTAAAAGAAGAACAAAGTATATAGGACACACTTATGAAGCATTATGAATTCGTGAAGGATATAATATAGAAGAAAAAATTAGAAGATAATACACCCGCGAGAGGGAGGCCGAGTGATGAATGTGTAGGGAAAATTATAAGAGACGTTATGAGGAAGTACTATCAAGGGGAGCGAGAGAATTAGCACCGGAGAGGAAAGAGCAGAGGCCTATAGTCAACAAATCTTTGGATTAAATTACTAATGGTAATGGCCTCCCAAAAAGCTGATGTTATCGGCAGTTACTTGGTGGAAACTACTCATCGTAACGACAGATGAAATACTTTGCCATTTTCCACAATTTTATTTTGGAAATACTCGGGTTTCTTCTCACCGAGTAGAAAGAATTACAGACAGCCAGGCATTGTACACGAATGAGGGAGGGGTGGTATTAGGTGTCGGAGCTTGGGTGAGTGGGTGGGTGGGGGCAGGAAGGTATGCGAGGGAAGAGTTGAGGAACGTCGAGTGACGCATTAGGTTGTTAACGAAGAGCGGTTATCTCGGAAAATAGGAATACCTAATCTTGAATACAATCATCAATAAGTTTATTGATGATAGTCTATTAAATTATAACTCGTAACCACGAATTTCAGTGGAAACTTCAGATGGTCCATCTCCTATTCAAGTCGTTCTAGTCAATGGGGAGTGAATGGGGAGGAAGGAAGGTTTTCCTCCGATGCGATTCGGGGACATCATCTAAGCACAAGGCGTCTTTGTAGCCCGAAAATGGGTCGACTAGTCTGGGTCCCTTTCTGTCGTGAAGAGTCTTCCCTCCCGCAAGAGGGAGGGGAAAATTGAGAGATACGTCTACAAGCGAATAGGGAAGGAAATCAGATTCCCGTGGCCCCAACTACATTCTACCTGGTAAGTGCTGCAGCTAATGATGAGCAGCACAAAAAGACGCTCGGGATAACACATACAATTTGTTCATACGTACCCGATAATGGCAGATTGAAGGTGTTCTGCTAAACCAAATCACCTCACTGCCCCTCGTGGGAATCTCATTCAAGGGAAGAAAGAAATGTATTAAAACCTCTAGCCCAGAAATACCTCGTAACATTATTTTACAACTTCAGAGGAACGTCGAAGAACCTTAGAACGTAGTGAAATCGTTAATTTTTTCATATTAGTCTTTCGGCACTTAAATTTCCATCTTAGAGTACGTTTATTTGTGCTATACATGACGGACGGGAAATACTACGTAAATTCGAGCGTTCGGTGAATGAAATTCACTCAAGAAGCCATCAATTGGTGGAGTTTCAAATGAAACAATGTTACTTTGTAACACTTAGTATACTTCCACAAAATTTAACATGGCACGACCAGTAAGGACGATAATCGTGGTCATCCTGTAACGTAGCTTACCGTCGTGATTTCTTAAATTTGGTGGAAATATACTTAGTACTATATAGATCGAAGTTTCAGGCGTGATGTGGTGGAATTTTAACATGTTGAGTGAATTATTAATGCAATTTTCCACAAAAATATAGGTTTATTGCTACCAGGTTTCGATGTTAATACATCATCATCAGGCATTGAAATGTTAAATTACACTAATATATATATATATGTATGAGTGTAAGAACATATATATATGAGTGTAATTTAACATTTCAATGCCTGATGATGATGTAGTGACATCGAAACCTGGTCGCAATAAACCTATATTTTTGTGGAAAATTGCATCAATAATTTACTCAACACTAAGTACTATAAACTAACATTTTTTATACGGTCAATACCTCCATTTGGATCCAAACCACCGACATCACGTTGCCAGGAATAGTAACTCCCATTAGTCTATTTATAAAAGAAATATGCATATAGTAATATAGGAATTTTATTGTAGTTACGTTTTTTGTCATTTTCCAATTGCCCACACACAACACAAGGCCAATTACGGCGTCAGTAAAAAGAATGTTTTTGTAACAATAACGAAACACAAACAACCCTTCCCTAGGTGGAGAGCAAAAAATTCATCTAGCCGGGATTCAAACCCGTGACCTGTGGATCGGGAGACGTTTCCCCGACGCCAACGAGGCCAGCAAATAACTTTAGGTAGGCGTAATGCTGATATTTATGACTTCGTCCACTTCTAATTAATACCCTTCAAATCGCCGCAAGGGCGTGTGGCAAGTCGTGAGCCATCACCAGCCATGCATTCCCACACGCAATATGCATTATGTACGCATGCATATAATAGATGTCATTCAAATTGAAAAAAGACTAAATTGCCTGCAAAACTTTCAATAACAAAACACTATACATATGATATAGGAACAAAGTGAATTAACATGTGATTGAAAATCCTCCAAGATGAACAGAGGGTATATAGACTAGCTATCCTAACTATTTTCTTCGTGCTTCTAAGCATATGTATTTGGATCCCAAACTGGACTAGGAAAAAATTACATTTTACATCCATCTGTTCGCCAGTCTCCCGGGTTTTACGTAAGATATCTGATTTACCGAAGTATGGCAGGGCTTGTAATGTTGACTTTAACCTCTTCGCTGAGGTGATATACCTCAAATTTACGCAGTGATTTTAACCTGTATTTCAGCCTTGCGATCAAAGAGAGGCTCCCAACCCAACCTCAATTAAAATGCAATACGCTGCAACGTTGATCATAAAAACCTTCTAAAGCTAGTTCTGCCTCCTGAGTGTCCCATGCACTCGAAGACAAAGGCGTTCTCAATAAACATATAATTATTTCCCCGAATAAGATTCGCTGCTGCCTACTCAGTAAATACAAAAAAATCACATAATTTCTGTGTCAAAGGATTCAATATAAATTTAGCGGGTGAACTTTTCTAGCGGGCTTGATACATCGATTTGCTCGTTACCGATAATCGATGATTCCGTTATGCTTCAGACATGTTTTCGTTACAGAATCGTTTCGGCGTGAAGCGAGGCGTAGGGGCTGAGGACACTCTGGCAATCCAGTGGACGACGTCAATGAAGCATAAAGTAAACATTTCCGATATCGTAGGGGACATATCGGAATCGGGGCCGCGTCGAATAATGGTCTGAATACGACAATGCTCTTTTGAAGGAGTGCGCACCTGATGTTTACCTTAAAAAAAACAAGCACGCGAATTCCAGGAAAAGATAAGGAAACAAAGGTTGCTAATAACAATAGATAGAATAACAGAGGCAGGTTTGGTTAGTTACTATATAATATCATAGATATCGAGATTAAAGTATTTTTGGCACGGATGAATGACACCACTAAAACGTTTGTCCCGGCCAAAATCGATCGTTCGATAAAATTTCTTGTGGATAAAATTGAGTTTTAAATACTGCTGAAAGCAGGTTGACAGTTTAAAATTCGGATCGACACATTTTATGTCATTTATCGTAATTATGACGGATTTATAGGGCAAAATGGGATTGGAATTAGTCAGCAGATTTTAAAATTTGTAACTACTGAGTAATGAAAATTAAATTTTTTAATGACTTTTCTTCCCTATAATTAACAATAACATGCGGTGCATAATTATGGATTCTGGAATTCGCAATTAAATATGTTTTCGGAAAACATACACTTTTATATATATATATATCCATTGTGTGGGTTGGAAATTGAGTCGGGAAAAAATATTGATAGGATTATTATAAATCAATTAAAGTGAAAAAGAAACTAATTTTCATACAGGACCGAAACCGAATTAAAAAAAGAATAATAACTTCCAAAAGTCGCTGCATGACCTTTTTTCCGGGAAGATATATATGACCACACAATCAACTGGGTTGTACATCGCGGTCCGATTTTCATCAGGAAATCCAGCACTCACGGAAATGCAATCGAGGATCAAATGCCATTTTTTTAAAATCCAAAGTTACTCAGTGTAATTTCACACGTTGGGATCACGCAAATAATTTTCGACTCAATTTTATGGTGACCCACGGGGAAAAAATTCATTCCAGGTACGGCGAAATACATTGAAATGTGATAAAAATTTATTAATACAAAGCATACACATTGAATAGATATCGTGTTTTCCCAGCATTAGTGATTTAGGAAAGTTTGCATATTGATATATATATATATATATATATATACACACACACACACTCATACACAACTAATATAAATGCATATGAACTTATTGGTTCGGGTTACTCATTTTCAATCATCCGTATCCATGTACGGGGAAGGTGGAGGAGTAGTCAGATACATCCGAGTAGGAGAGGGGGGGAAGAGATGAGGTATACGTGAATTACACGCTTTGACGCTCGGCGTAAATTGTGACGGGCACTCTTCAACCCTTTTGTTTCTTCGCTGCTAGATGGTTGTCCATCAATAATAATCAAACCTTTGTGACTCCATTAGCATGCTACCTTTTCAGTTCCAGATTTTTTTATGTACGTTGCCGCATCGCTTTTAATAATTGGCGGAAAATATCCAGGATCCATACTAAAATATTACTTTTCGAAATGTAATCACATTCATAAAAGTATATCCGTTATAATTAAAACGCATTTCTCATGTTTGGCGAGGACTGGCAGTAGTTACGAAGAGAGCAAATAACGTTTTTAGCTTCATAACTCGAGGAAATATAAGTGGAATGCTAATTGGCTTGAGGTCTCATTGTTATAGCGAAATGAAAAAACCAACTTGGTCAATTTTCACAATTTTCTCATTGTTATTAATACAACTATTATTTATCTAATATAAATGTAGAAAAGGCTATTTTTACTGACGCTCACGTAATATTTTCCGAAGATAATTTTTACCCTTGGACTGATGTAAATATCGCAATAGTGAGGTCATCAATCTGATTATTAAATAGGTTCATTGATTAATTTGAGAAACTCTAAGCAATATTTTCAAAGAAATATTTAATTCATGTAACTCTGTTATTAACCCACTTTCCTCACAGTGTTCAATTGCCAGTTCAGATATGAGATCACTACACGAAACATCCATTTCATGTGCTAAGTGTCAACATCAGAGTAAATGTGAGAATTTAGAATAAATACTTGTTTATATACTACCTTGAAAAAAGAATAAATATAATTTACGTACATATTCAATTCAATATAATTTACAATTTTTGATATGATTATCCTTCTCCCAGAAGTATACATTTGATTTTATATGAGCAAAATTAACGATCTTATATGGAAATAGTTTCCTTTTAATTCTTTCTAAGTAATAAATATTCATCTAAAAATTGGATTATGGAAAAAGATTGTTAGGGTAAAATAATCATGTATATTGTATGAATTCGTAAACGGGTAACATCATAGCATATTTCAAGATTGATGTTGAAGATAATACCTGACGATATGAAACAGTTATATTTGAGTAAAAGTGCTCAACTTGATTAAATTAGAAATTTGAATCTCATGCAGTGCAATTCAATTGCAATGACAATGAGATAGTAGTGATTAGTTAGTAGAGACTTTTGATCCTCTTCGCTAAGATCAATAGAACTATCGTGGTTGTTAGCTTCCTCAAGCAACTCCGATGTCATCTCAGACAGTTTAAATGCACTCCTGCATTGAAATTAACTGAGATAACATCACATAATGTCTCCTCTTAATTGAGCACATCACTGTATCTGAAACGCGGTTCACACAAAGTTTAGCCCAACACCGAAGTAGAATGTTAGGGCAATAGTCTGTATTAAACATTTTCAATTCTATAAATCATATTAGACAACATCTGGAGTGTATAAAAATGACTCTACTCACTTTGAAAGGCAAGGCGACCAGTTTACTCGTAATATCTCTCAGACACTTACCTGAAATTGAAAAGAAAAAATATGAAAATTTTTGGGCATAATAAAGGAATTCCCAACTTAATTTTGTTACTTACACATGTAAAGAATATTTTAATAGAGAAATGCGTAAACAATGGAAAATCGTCATCATCACGGGTTATCAATTCGAAGATTGGCTCGCAGCAGCTCTTCCAAAAAACCCCAAACAGTCACCCTTCGGCCTCTCCTCACTCCTGTAGTTCATAACATTACCATTCTCTGTTCGTCTGTCTCAAAGCGCAACCCATGGCACATATCTATGGTTCTTCACTCCTAGGATCTTTTAATATATATATTTTTATAATGAATAGGTAATATTCGGGCTCGGAGGTGGCGGGATAACGTCCTCGTCTGCCAATCCGGAGGTCGCGGGTTCGAATCCCAGCTACGTAGATTTTTCATTCTCCACAACGAGCACGGGTGTGTGTGTTTCGTCCTTGTTAAAACAATGCTCTTGTACTGTCCGCCATAATTGGTCTCTAAGTGCTGTGTGCATGGGCAATTAAGAAATGGTTGTAATGAAATAACAAAATAATAAATAGTAAAATGATATTGATTGGAGGATAACCAACCGGTTACGGTAGGTTTTTGATGAACCATAGCTTAGATTGGCCGCGTAACATCTATTAGTAGGTATGTATTGTATTATTATGCATAATATTATTATTATTAATTATTATTGTATTTTATGTATAAAAAATGATATTATAAAACAATAATAAATAATAATATAATAGATACTAAAATAATAGAAGAATAAATAATAAAATAATAAATAAACAAATATATAATAGGTAAATATATCTACGTCTACGTAATACCCTGCAAGCCGCCACAAGGGGGCGTGGCAGGGGGGGGAAGTGAACCATCACCAGGCATGAATTTGACTATATAAATACGGACACACAGAGGTCTGATGGTGTCTATAAGGACGATGGAGGGAGCAAGCACTTTTTTGGTTCCGAGGGTCTCTGAGCCATGGTGCGGAATCGCTTTCTCAAATAAAAGCCACTGAAAGTGTGATGTAATTCGGAAAGTAATACCCACGTGGGGGAAGAGGGCTTCCGGCGAGACTACGAAATTTCGACATGCGCAAGCGGGGAGGGGGGGGGGTTGGAAAGGGGGGGGAGAATCGGACGGAGAATTGGATATGCGCTGATAGATGGGTAGTAAAGGGAGAGCAAGGGAAATAGCGACGGGGGAAGCAGGCGGGCGGATGACCCCCTGAGTAGATTGCAGGGCGCGCACAGACGCAGACTACAACCGGGATTCTTCCTCTCTCACTTCCCTCGCTGTCTACGCCTCGTATGCAGAAGTTTAATGATGCCCTTAACTGATCCGGCCACTCTCAGACCTCCGTGAATCCTCGTCCCTAC
>WURS02011938.1:0-12324 GCA_011762765.2 Rhinocypha anisoptera | reverse complement strand
ACCTCCTGTTGCTTGGCAGTCTCTCACTCCCGGTCTGACCTTCAACTAATACCTTTTCCTGCATTGTCTACAAGTCTAGCTCACAGCTCCAGAAGTTCTTTTATTCTGATCGATCAGCTATAAGGACGAAATAACACCAGAAAATGACAGATTGGAGCACAGATTCCAAGATAAATTGTTTAGTCATGGTTAGTCTGTGGCATAAAATCACAGATTTTCACATAAAATCATCACAAAGTCTCTCAAGACTGTGGGATAAAATCAGTCTCCTCACGTAAAATCACCACAAAGTCTCTTGTAAAGCCTTCCTTACAATGTAGATTCGCGAAGCATGACAATGTAATGAGTGTTCGAATCCTGCAAGTTGTGCAACCCGAGCATCAACCACGGCAAAATCTTCTCGCAATACCGCTGTATCACTATTCGTAATAAGCGGCAGAACTCCCTATCTTTTAAAATGTGGACCAACCAACGCAAAATAATCACTCGCTATAGCGATACTCTTGTTATAAGCCATACTCGCTACAGTGGACTTCTACTGTACTTTAATCGATGACTGCCATTAAAATCGACGTGAATATTCTAGATTTATTTGCAGTGTCATTAAGTTCTGCGGTTTTGTTTCGTAAAAATGAAAGATTACTTCGGCCGGGGACCAAAATGGCTCTTCGTAAAATCGTTATATCGAATTTACCTAGTATCAAATAATAACTCCATAAGAATACATAGAGGGACGGTTGGGACAGCTTCATCACTTGAGTAAAATCAAATTATTTGTAAAATCAGAATATGTAAAATCGAGATTCTACTGTATCATGACAATTAGATTGCCAAAAAATGAACATTTCATTGTATATGAATTAGTCTTTAGAAAATCACAAGCTATAACAATATAAACATACTTAAAACAATGAAAGCAAATACTTACCGGGTAAATTTGTAATAAGTAATTCCCTATCATCTAAAGTCTTGATAACTTTTTGAAATCCACAAAGGGACTCCACAAGTTCAAGGTTCATCCTCATGATAAGGTCATTGCCTGTTCGCCTGAAATTGAAAATGAAGGTAGTCAATTAAAGATTCTTAAGCCTACTGTTATTTAAGAGTTACTTTCCTCCAGCAGAAACATCTTTAGCAAAAAACTAATGAAATCACACTAAAGTCAAACATCGTTCTGCACATGTAAAAAAAAACAGAGAAAGCATAACAAAGTGATAATATATGAGAATAGAGGGGGGGAGGCTTCATTTTACATCGTCATTAATTTTTTTTTCTTTGTTTAACTTTTGCCAGTAGATTTGAAATTTCTTCAAACTTTACCCTTATTTCTAATGCTTCACTTTATTTCACATTCCCTACTCATCTAATCCTACCTTGCATTATAAGCTTTCATTGTATATGAGATGTGTACAAAAACTGTCCAGCTTTGAGCCAGCTTGGACCTTTTGGCACACCGAAGTATGACCTCAACGTGGAGTCTTTTTTGTCCTGCTCTCAACAGGACAAAAAAGACTCCATGTTGAGGTCATACTACTGTGCACCAAAAGGTCCAAGCTGGCCCAAGGCGGGACACTTTTTCTACACATCTCATATACAATGAAAAATGAAAAATATGGAGGGAGCATATGCGCATTCCTCCAAATAAATGAGCAGATCTTTAAAGTGATCTTCAACGTCTGAGAAGGTCTTTAAACCTTGGTGGTTTTGTTTGATGCCAAAGTCTGGCAGTACTTGTTTTCAACTACAAAGTTAATATACTTGAACATTGAACAAAATTGTGACAATGAAAAAAGTCTCATTCTCAATAAAATTACTTCTATTCCAGTTTAAGTGCGCTTATAAAATCAGAGTACATGTCCTACTACTGCTGTCTACCAGATATTGAATCTGCCCTTTTACAATCAGTCAATCTACACATTATAGACTGAATATGACCCACCCACCATGTCAGCAGGAGGTGGCCTCCTAGTAGTCCAGGAAAGAGAGAAAAGAACATCAACATTTTTGAGGAATGGACGGGACCTGTTTTACAAGGTAGAGGGGATGAAAGAAGATCCCCCTACAATAAATTAAATCTACAAACTAAAATAAGACCTTTTGAGAATAAAGAACCAAATATAATTTGTAGGTAATTAAAAGTTCTTTAATTTGAGCCATAACTAAGTTCAATTTGACTAATTAGTTATGGCAACATTAATGAAAAAATGCACTTATTTAAAAGTAAATTATTTCTCACAAACTTAATCTTTGAAATGTTTTAATCATTTTTAAAGAAGCTTTTTCAATTCCTAATCAATTGATTTATTTCTGAGATATTTGTTTATCCCAACATGATAAATGTTAAAAGCTATTAACTTTTTCATCAACATTTTGGGTAAATTTAAAACGGATTCTTCTGAAAGTCCTATTTTAAATTGTTAATAATAAATCAATAAAAAAATTAACTTCTTATTTATTTCTTTAAAAAGGATAATTTTTCTTTATAAACATTAGGAACCACAGTGTCGGACTTACTTGTATGAGTTTCTAACTAAGATATATCGAAAGTTGGTTTTAAAGCAAAATTTAAAAAAATAAAGTGCCCTACAACCCATTGGACTCTTATTTGGTTCTTTCTCTCTAAAAATCTTATTTTGGCCTGTAGATTTAAAAAACCTTTTTTGGCCAACTTTAGATGCTCGTTGCTCCGAAAAGACATTGACACTCGAGTTACAAACATGTTGGGAAATCTTCTTTCATCCCCCCATACAATGTAAAACGGGTCCCATCCATTCCCAAAAAAAGTCGAAAATATCAGTGTTTTTTTCTCTGTTTCTTGAACTGTAGTAGTCTCAGTGTACAGTGGTGTTACTCTAGCCACTTCTCCAGTCAAAGAAATTCGTCAAGATCATGACTTTTTTAATAAGGTGCTTTAACAACTACGGTCATTTCGCATCAAAAGAGCTAGAATGAACCTCTACTTAAGCCTTTAATGTCATAATGATACATTACAAAGAAATTTCTTGTAACATATCTTCAGGTGATTGTACTTATGAAAATTTCTATTACTCAGCACACTTCCAATACTTGTATAACTTTTGAAAGAATAGATTTAACATATAAAACCCAGTTGGTTTATTGTGACATGACTTTTTGACAGACTCATAATGGCAAATCAGATGACTAAGTAAAGTAACTTAGAACAAAAGACTTCCTCGAGACTTGCAAGTAGCAGATGCAGGGCACACCAATAGCTAATCTCGAATATTGAAATAAGGGGGAGAAGCAGGATTAACTCCATTCTTAATGTTGCAAACGTTGCAGAATAAGACATCTTTATAAGTAAACACCATGACTTCCAACATAATGTTATAATAGATATACTACAAAAGCCATTCTACATGAGCCATTATCTTTTGAATAACCAATCCTCATTTATACTAACTGATTATCTTAGCTAAAATCAGCACAACTGAACAAATGTTACACAGAGGATTCAATTTGAATAACACAAGACTTGTTACATCTTGAATTAGTGGTAATTGTCCAAATTTGTTATATCATTTTAATAAGTAAATAAAATTTATGCTATTTTACCATTTTACAGTGTATTTACTTGTAGGGTTTCAAGACAAAAGTATCAGGTTATTGCTCATGTCCAGAGGCCTTAAGAAGCTAGTCATTTGATTCATAAAAGAGAATATGGCAAGAAAGAATATTGATTACTTACTTGAAAACATCATGGACTTTCTCATCTAACACAATCACAATATCTCCTGGCTCCAAACCTGGCTCTTGGTCACCTTCTCCAGTGAAGACCACTTTCTGGCCATCCACCATGCCCTTGTCAACGTGAACCTCAAGGATTTTGCGCTCTCTGACAACCTAACAAAAATCACACCAAAGTACACTCCAGCAGAAAAACAGATGACTTACATAACTCATTTACTCCTGGAAAGGTATGGACTCATATTCTGCAGTGAGATTATGGCACTTGAATATGTAACTATAGAGTTCAGGATTAAAGATTTTGAGATCTATCATATCACAAAGACTTATCTACTACAAGGAAATTCCACTGAGTGACCCCACCCAAGATTTAACTCCCATTCTAAGATTACTTAAGATTCTAAGAAGTCTTGAGTGGTACTTTTTAACTCATCAAATTAATCATACATTTTTATTTTTGATTTCAATCAAAATCTCAGGACATCTCTCATTATACTATTTACAGTAGAAGTCCGCTATAACGAGGGCTGATAAATGACGAAAAATCTCTCGTTATAATGCACACTCATTATGGCCGATGGTCATCTAAATTCACCTCTTTCAGCATTTATAACGGCACCAAAAGTAGGTGAAAATGAGCCATTAAGTAGTTGTATCAATCCATCTGCAAATGCATTGAAAATAGATAGTTTCATTAAAAATATTTTAAAATATTGTCACCAAAAGTCACGCACTCGTAACTAATGTACATCACGCATCGATATAATCTTTGGCTACATTGTGTGAACAAGAGATCATAGATAAGGTATGGACTGCAGTTAACAATTACGATTCCCTAAATAAGATGAGGGTAGAGATATTGGCCGTCCTGCCAAGGTCAACACAGACAAATGGGCTTTTCCTGTATTGTTTACAAGTCTAGCTCACAGCTCCAAATGTTCTTTTATTTGATTGGTTGACTATAAGGACGAAATAGCACCAGAAAATGACAGACTGGCGCACAGATAAGTTGTTCAGTCATTCCCCAGGAAAGTCTGTGGCATAAAATCACAAAGTCTTCTCTCGAAAATCACCACAAAGACTCTCATAAAGTCTTCATTACAATGTAGATTCGCTAGGCATGACAATGTAAGGAGTGGTCGAATCCTGTGATTTATGCAACCCGAAAACCACCCACGGAAAATTTACTCGCTATAGCACGTGTGACCACTCATAATAACCAGCGGAACTCCTTAAGTTTTAACACGTGGACCAACGCAAAACGATCACTTGCTATAGAGATACTCTCGTTATAAGCCATACTCGCTATAGTGGACTTCTACTGTACTTCCTCAGTCATTGGAATAAGAATGCCGACTTGTAATTTTGTAAATTTATGTCGTAGTAATTGTTTTAGTAAAAGCATCAAATTAAATAGTTCTACAAGGTACTTAGATAGCCAAAATCGATAGAAGAAGAATTGTTGAAGTATAAGCCAAACGATTGTCAAAAGAAAAATGACATTTGTTATTCTATAAATATTTCCATTATGAATGCTTCGTCAACAGTGTTATTAAAGCTAAAATCCCATCATTGATAGTCAAATATGACTACTATTTTCGCACATAAAGTAATTTGGAGTTATTATACTTAGTAATATCAGAAACATATTTATACTTGTAATAATAAGGACCTATTTGGCTAAAGTGCTGCTACTTAGTGTTTAGGTACATTAAAAAGGTTGTTTTTGGATGGTTCATCATGTTCTCTCCTAAGTATGTATGTATTTGTGTACTCCTTGTGTAGACTATTTTTTCTGAAAAATACTTCTTATTCATGCTGGAATATGAAGATTATAATGCTATACTTATCTCACAGATTTCTTTGTCTTATCTATATACTTCATATTTCCTTTTTGTACATGAGTGGGTTCTTGTATTTTTTTTTTACTATAACCATTACCAGTCATAAGTCATTACCAACAAAAGGAAATGGACACCTGTTTGTCTTGAAAATGTCTTGCACCTGCTTGCATTTTGTTTTCAGGAGCACATTCTCAGTCATTTGGTAAAATCTAAACACACAAACCTTCTTTTAGGTTTTGTTAAAGCCTCCACTCATTCTTATTTATTTTGTGTGTGTGCTGGGGAATAACATTCTGTAATGTGTAAGCGGAACAGAACTTTGCTACAGAATTTGTTCCCATATATTTTCTTCAAAAATACCTTGGGTACTGGCATAACCGCCCTCAGTGGCAGTGGGGTAACACCCTCATCCAGAGGTTGTAGGTTCAAATCCAGACTAGGTGATTCAGACAGAAGTGTTTCATAATTGTTATTAACAAATGTCATACTCTTCACTATAACTGGCCATTTAGTACTGTGTGGGCAATTGTAAAATAAATAAAAAATACTAAATGAATTGCAACCAGTGTTTTCAAATATTTTCAACACTTCAGCATAATTGCCAATGGTTTCATTGCATAGCAATTCTAACCTTGCACATGGGTGCCTTGAACTTTCGACATTAGTATGAGGAGACTGCAGAGTAAACTATAATCACAACTGCAAGAGAGTACGAATCCACATTTGAATGGGGATCGGTTAACTGATTGGGCAATTCCCATGTCAGAATTGCTCACCATTAAGTGAAATGCTCACTCAGAGGGCTTACTGAACAATGGTCTGGAAATTTGGTGACTTGGGTCACGAAAATTACTTCTCCATTCTGATGTGAAAAACATTCCTAACAGTAGTTTTTTAATGTGCCAGACAGTAGGAATATAAAATAGAAATGAGGATGAGAAAAATATTTTCTGAATGAAATTGTGGACAATGTAATGTATGCTGAGAGATCACTTGGATTTGTATTAAAATTATTTTTTTATGCATCTCAGAGATGATGAATCAACTCTAATGTAAAAAAATTATAGTAAACAATAAACATTGAATTCTATTACCTTGATTGGCTTAATTTACTAATTACCTTACATACATTTAATCCCAATGGTTACATATAGTAAAATTAGTTTCATTTGTAGCCCCAATTTTCATGTACCGGATAAGATATTTTAATCAGATTTCACTCTTACCAAGTGACAACATTATTTCTTAAATTTTCACCCTAAAAAATTACCATCACCGTTCAAGATGTTTGTCTGACAAATTATACCTTGATCAAATATTTTTCCAAGCAAAAGTGTAAATAATATTGTTTAAAGGCGAAAAAAACATAATTTTGTATATTAATGATATATCACACATGTGGCTGCATAGAATAGATCCTGAGATATTTGGTGAATCTTTAAAGGCACCAGTGGATGCATATTAAAGTATAAAAGAAACAAGAGTTGAACAAAAAGTCATACACAGTTTTAGATATACTGGAAAGAATCATATTTGAAGATACCTGGTGACACAAACCACATTTAAAAACATTTCAATAAGCACACTGTTACAATACTGAGGCACTGAGATGAAATAGTGAAAAAGAAAGTGAGGTGCTGCATGAGGTTCATTTTCATGCTTGCTTCAATGATGACATGAAGAAATTAAGCATAGAATGAAAGAAAATGGAAAGAAGAAATTTTGCTGGGAAAGTGCTAATCTTCTTTCATTACGTGTTCCTTCTACTTTATCAAGACTGAATCTGTAATACATTATGCATAGAATGCCTTTGTACCCAAAACCAACTTTTGGATTGGAGGTTGAGCTGACACACAAAAAAAGTGAAACCTAAATATTATATTCTATAAATACTATATATGTAAATATATAGAAGAAATGGGTATCAAGAGAAAAAAAAATGTAAATTATGAATTTGAAGCTTGGGAAAAATAAAAAAATATGGGACTGGCGAATCAGTTTTGAGTCTGGGTTAATAAATTTTTCTACTTAAGAAACTCTCAACTAAGCCTTGAAAAACATCCTGACAGCAGTCTACTGTATATAAAATATGCTATTATCAAAAACAAGCCAAGATTTAGCATCATTGCTATGATGCCAACATAAACACGCAAAAAAAGATGGACTAAACCTGAGGAAAATCCATGCATGAACAATGTTCTTTCACAATAAGTTGTCTTCACAAAGTAATGACCTCTAAAAATAATACACCAAAATAATTAAATTTCAACAGTAACTATAGTAGGTAGGTCAGGTTGATCTTGTCCATACTATCACTGCAGATTATAAAAGGGAGGAACATGCATCACCAATTTTTTTTCATCAAAAGCAGTTCTCTGCAACAGAGGATAATGGCAGCCTTTCAAATTACAATTGAGTAGCAATCAATCCTACTTGGTCCAAGTATTTGCAGCATAAAATTCTAACAAACCTTTTCACCATTGCAGGTCTTGCACCGATCCTTTGGGTTTATCCGTTCACCCTGTCCACGGCAATCTGTGCACACTGACTGTATCTGCTGGATCATGTTTGGTCCCAGGTGCTGGGTGTGGATCTGCACACCTGTGCCACGACAAATGGAGCATGCTTCCACAGCACCCTTGCGCCCACCACGGCCTGAAAGAGATTTTTTTACAAAATTAAGCAATTCTTAATGTGCATGTACAATTGCTGCAGGAGTTCATCATTTATGTTGACCCATTCCCCCCTGGGAGTAAAATGAAAAGCGATTATATCAAGTCACATTCCATGAAAAGGCACAGAAAAAAATTCCAATATCTCCAGAGTGGAGTTTTCACACTAACGAGCGGTAATTGTACATTGGAGAATAGTGCCAAAAAAGTTTCTTTCCAGGGTAAATTATATAAGTAACAGGGGAAAGTACCATAAAAGTTATTTGCATTATTGGTGTGAAAATAGTGGTCATGCTATCCTGTACTGAGGGAATAAAAAGGTCTACGTATTTTACACAATAATAATAATTTTATTAAACCCAGGACTAGTTAAATACTAGTACCACCACAGTGATCAACCCGAAGGTTGTTATGTTAAGTGAGGGTAGAGCTCACCTAGTACTAAGCCCACGGCGTGTGGAAATTCACACATCAGGGTAGAGGGGCCAGTTCATTTCCCTGTGCCGCCTGTGGTTTCTGACGAAGATGTGGTACCCGAACAATCACTCAGTTTGGGTTTAGCTGGAGGTGTCCGGAGTCGTCACCTGGTCTCGAACCCGGGTCCCCCGGTCAGTAGCCATGGACTCTACTGACTGGGCTACCACGAGCTCCATGCTTTCATAATCCCCGCCAATTTTAAATAAGTAATTCACCTTATTTTTTGAACACAGTAGTATCTCTCTGATTTTATTTGTGTGGTCTGATAATGCCATTCTTAAGGAACGACTTTTAGATCATCATCAGTACTTCAATCCGAAGATTGGTTTGCAGCAGTCCTCCATCCTTTCCAATCTATTGCCTCTTACCCCTTAATAGATCTTCCTTCTAACGTCTCTGATAATTTTCCCTATATACTTGTCCCTCGGTCTTCCCCGCGGGGCCTTACATCCTATTTTTCCCTCTATTATATTCCTCACGAACCCATTATGCCTCACGGTGTGTCTTATCCACCTTATTCTTTTTTTTATACGTTAAGATACAGAGCCTTAATGCCTATAAAATAGAAAAAGTTTAAAAAGTCACTTCTGCTCTTAAGAGCATGGAGACATCAGCGCCAAACGGTGGGTCAGACGCCCGGGGCGGAGGAGAGGGGCGAGAGCGATCGAGTGAACGCTTTGAAAAGAGGCGCGGGGTCGGATCGTGAACCACAGAGGTTGCGCACAGATGGCGGGATGAATCAAGAATGATCAAGGTGCAGAACGGAAAAAACAAAAGAAGTAAAAAAATAAGGAAAAACCTGTATCGTGTTCACCGGATACTCCCTATATTATTACAGTTTGCATTCATTCGTTCAGAAATTACACTCCCCTGCTCTTATGATTCTCGAATCGAACTCCATCCTTCAGGCGATTGTGTCGCTGGTTTTCTTTCTCCGGTGAATTTTATTATTCGTAATTTTCGCAGCAAACGCCTATCCTCCCCTACCATTCTCAAAACTTATTCTTTCGTTTTCCTCTCTGTCCACTTCACCTTCTCCATCCGTCGCCAAACCCACATCTCAAAAGCCTCCAATCTATACCCTTCATCCTTTCACGTGGACCAGGTTTCGGATCCATATAGTGCTACGCTCCGTATTAGAGTTTTTACTAATCTTCTCTTCAAATCTTTATCTAGGGACCCCCTCGTTAACTCTTTCCTTTTGCTAATGCAATTCTTCGTCTGATATCCATGACACTACGTCGATTTTCCTCTATAATGCTTTCCAAATAATTGAACTTTTCTATCTTTTCTAATTTATTCCCTTCTAGCTTGATATTAAGCCCAGCTTTCCTACTTCTCGATATTATTTGCGAGGGTGAATTCAGCCCAGCTTTCCTACTTCTCGATATTATTTTTCCATCTCCATCGGTGTGGAATCCTCCGATGTTGGATAATAGGTTTAATCCGTGCGGTCCACACACGCACGCTTCTTCCCGACCGTTCCCGCGATTTGCGCCTCCCGATTCACGGACGACACTCCAGCGTCGCTCACGCGCTTCGAGGATTCCCCCCTCGGCCTCCATCTTTTAACCACGATTAACCATCGAGCCAAGTTGAAACCCCCGACACCCCGCCCCGTTTTTCGCCACCGAAGTGTGCGTGTGTGTACGCATATAAGTGGAATTCCGCTCGAAGCAGGAAGCGAGGCGTCTCTTCTCACTGGGACGACGGCGGGGCGAAGAAGCCCCCCCCGCTTGTTATCTTCATGAAGGGAAGAGGAGTGATTGATGAGCCGGGGAAGGAATTCCACTGCGGCGGACGTCACCGCGTACTTGTACCAGGCAGGAGCATGACCGCATGCCCCAGGGAGGGGGTGGGGGGAGGGAGGGCGGAAAATGGCACGCCGCTCCTTTTTGATGCTTCCCACCGAATCTCTCGGTCGACCTGCTCTCGCAGGAAAACAGCTGGACCGGCGACGCATCCCTTCGAGGGAAGACCGCGGTCATTCGTGTGTGACCTACAAGAACAATCACCCCTGTCGAGCTTCCATTTTGGCAATTCCGCTAATTTTTTTTGCGAATGACCCAAATGAAAACACTGCGATTCCTCATAGAAGTTTTTTTTCCGACACGACGAAGTTTCGCCGTGCAGCAGCATCTTCTTGAGTTAAAAGAACCAACACGGATGCTCTTCGGACTTGGATTCCAATGCAAGATCGAAGTTGCTGTTATACGGCGAAACCTGGTCGCGTTGGCATGAATCTTTTGTGTGGAACTGCACCGTGTTCATTTAAACCTTTCACGAAGAGAGAATTCCACCAAGTGAAGCCTGAAACGATTTCTTGCCGCTAATTTTTCTTGCGTTAGAATTTTCGGAATGTAGGTGCTGGATCCCCACGCCGTTTCGCATTCGTCCGCGGGGACTCGAGAAGAGTGGTTCAATCCGCAATGAAGTTTCGATCGCTCGGAACATTTCAGAATGACAAGGAAAATGACCTTCTCTGTCATGTACAACTCCTAAAACCTTCCTGTCGTATTTTTCACATGGTGAGGTGAGGATCCTGAAGGCGTTGAAATAAAATCTTGATGTTTGATTCAGTTAATTTTTGATTTCAAGGAGTAAATGAACCAACTTCGCATTTCACACTCGAGCGGCCAAGGTTTTCATAGCAGGGTTACGTCATTACCACATGATGACGTAGCATTGTTATTAAATCATGGGCTTGGTGAAAATAAAAAAAATCATGTGGAAAATCCAGAGTTACTTTATTTATTCATAATATGACCGGTTTTCACAAAGTTTAAAATGTTACTTTGTTTACCGGCGATTTATGCGGCCACTCCGGCACATGATATGCAGACCGATGAATAACTAATGTTCATTGTTTTCAATAAGTGCCAAATACGAGTGAATACAGTCGCGAACAATTGATAAGCAACGTGAGGAAGGCCGAAATTGAACACGTGCCCACATTCGGCTCCAAGTTTTATCAGTTTTGGATTACATTTACGTGTAACATTGTCAAAAGCGTATATCACTTAAGCAAATAAGTACTATACGCTAAGTACTCGACCTATTTTTAATTTAAGAGTGTTTGTTAACTTCATGGTATAATGCATTAGTTTTTCGTCATAGACCTACTATTTCTTTTGTATTATTTTCATCAACGTACCAACAATACTAATGCATGGGTATTTGAAAAAGTTCGGAGCTGTCAAATATTTTTTTAGTAGCTAGAGTTAACCCATCTTCTTGTAGTTTATGGTTCGTGCTCTGCGCCGGTAAGTAAGTTAAATTTTTACCAAAACCCTGCTACGCACATACTACGTACTCCTTACCGTGAGTGACTTGGCGTCTCATTTATTGGCACTCGTTAATATCTAAACCCACTCAATTGTGATCATTCCATCAAAGGTTAATTTGCCCAAAGTTTAGGACATCAGAAAATTTCACGGCATTAAAATCCACCTAGATTTAATTTAATTCACTCAATATTGTCACTTCGTTGTAACCCTCGTACCTACAAGGTGCATCCAAGTTATAAGGTCTCCGATTTTTTTTCTTACTAATTATTCACCTTAAACACAATGAAACTTGTGTTACTTCTCGACGTAATCTCCCTGCAGCCGTACACATTTTTC
>WURS02011928.1:0-12325 GCA_011762765.2 Rhinocypha anisoptera | reverse complement strand
CCCCTAAACTGTAAAGCATCGTTATCTTCCTCTTTCGATGACTTTTTAGAGGACATCTTCATATCCTTGCCCCAGCATCTTTGGCCTTTACATCAAAACCCCTCCCGCGTTGCCGGCTGGGACTGCTACCCCGCCTCCCATGTCTGGTTGAAGCCTTCTGTCCGTCTCCTCTCTCTCTCTCTCTCTCTCTCTCTCTCTCTCTCTCTCTCTCCCTCCCCACCTCACTCCTCTCCAACCCCTCCCCCCCCTTTGCCTCCGTTCTTTCCCGGCCGTCCGCCAACCTCGACCTCACCCGCCCGCCCGCTCCTCCCGATGTTCTCGACTCCCTATGATTTATCTCCCATCTGCTTTATTTCGCCCACCTCCAGCTTCTCTCCTTCTCGGCGCTTTTTGTCGTCCTTTCTTCCCGATTTCCCAATGATAACTCTTGTTGTGCGTGGGTCAGCGCAACCTACTCCCTCCGCCGGTCAACAACATTCCTTCCCTGGGTCCCATTCTTTCTCATCCTGTACTTCCAGTAAAGACATTAATTGCGCCTGGACGGGTGAGTGTAAAACTGAAAGTATTGCTACCATTATTAGTGCGATCCTATTACATAAGATGGAGGAGGACATGCATCTAAAAGCGGCAGAGTTCGACCGAAGAACTTTAAAGGAAGGGGCAAGGGTGAGAGTTTCAGAGGTTCACCAATAATGAATGATAGTGATTTTCATACAATGGGATTGAGTCCAGGAAAGGAACCATTTCGAGGCTGAAATTTCATAGCGAGAACTCAAAATGGCAGGGAAATGTGCCAGAGAAGGATCTAAGCTACTTCAAAAGGAAACAGAATTGGGTTCCGGATTCGAATCCAGTCAGACTGTAAAGTCATATTAATTTTCTAAACGCCATATTTTTACTCGTGCTGGCAATCATAAATACCTGCTATTTTTAGGGGTATAAATTTGGGATTTTTGTTAGAAAAGTCCATGTCAAAAAAGTATCTTATATTTACAGCTATGATAGCTATGCTAAATCCCCTGAAAGATCCTTAGTTTGCAGTGAAGCTTAAGACGAATAAGCGGAATAAAATTTAATATTAAACGACCTGTGGGGTACAAAAATCGATTGGGAGTGACTGAATAGAAAACTTATGCTAATAAAATACTCCAACCAAGGTGTAGACCAAGTGCTGAATCATTCAGATTCAGATGTGAAACTCATTTAAACACAAATAGGAATCCAACAAATCACGCCACATGTACATGAAAAATTCGATAGACACCAAGCACCTCTGCTTGGATTGTATTCGCATTATAAAGCGAACTATGAATTTTACATGTTTCAGTTGAGGAGTTTATGAAAGTGACATCTGAGCTTACAGCTCTTTGGCGAAAATTGCATTCCACTTCTTTACATACAAAACAGACTGCTACTCCCAATCTACTCTTACCTCACTACGGGTGTGAAAAAGCTCGGGATGAGTGACGGGGGAGTCATTTCGATCCAAAACGTAATCAGGGATGGTGAACGGCGATAATGGGAAAACCAGGGCCACAATCAAAGGGGAGAGGAAAAGCGAGTGAATGGATTTCCGAAACGGGAAGGGAAATGGGCTGCAAGACTGGTGGATTTCTATGGAAAGCAAGCGAATGAGCAGAGGGGGAGGAGCTGGGTGGGGAGGGGGTTGCAGATGAGAATGGAGGGGAAAGTCGAGGTAGGGACGTGGGATGAGTTCGGGAATACTCTTAAAAAGGTTCGAGGTGGGAGTATTATCTTGGAAAAGGTTGTGTGAGACTACCATCACTCCCGATGAGGTAGGAAGGGGTGAAAATGAAAAAATCACATTTTTATTGGAAGATTTTTAGGCAATTTGGTCCCATCTTAGCATCCAACCAGTTGTTAGTCCGCTAATAATGGGAATTGAAGCACATAAAGTACCTAATGACTCCATCAAGCGCGAGCCAAAAGAAAAACAAAACAAGAGGGAGGAGAGACTGTTGTCCAAACATTTCCGAAACCCGGCGTGCTGAAAATAATCTCCGGGTAAAGGAAAGACAGTAAAGACGCAGGTACGCGAGAAGCACGTGCCGAAAGCGAGGCGTAATTAATGACCAATGATTGAGAGGGAGTGCGTCGACGGGAACGGAAATAATAGGATATTTCTTTAAACAAATAATACCCACACGGAAATGAATCGGGACACAAAGTGGCGCCATTATTGTATTCAGATGCTAGTAATCCAAATGGCTTACAACTTAATTGGGAATTAAAGGTTGGCACATCATACCGATTCAGCCATTTAATATATCCTCTGTCTCTTCATAATCCTGCTGATTTAGCGTCTTGTCATTTGTGACGGGAAAATAGAAGATGGAGGGCCACTGATGTAGGAGTTGGAAAATCATTAACCCCAATAAAATTAGCATAATTTCTCTGAAGAACTGAGTTCTATTCAATTTGGGAAATAAATGCTGTGTTTTGGTTTCGTTACACGTCAGCCAATGTCGACTTACATCACAAACTGAATAGAGATATCCCCAATTTAAGCGAATGGCGAAGTTACTAAGGCGAAATCCAAACTACGGTGAAGACCCAGGATACATTAAAACCATTTGCGGGAGAAAAGACAAGCATCAATGACCCCACAATCTTTCTGCATCATCAGCCACTTACTTTTTCACGAGAATGTCACCCAAATCGACAATAGCAATTGAGAACCCAATTATTTTTTATGCCGTCTCTAAACTCTATTACTCGTATTTTTTTTCAATGACATCAGGAGAAGTGACAATGACGTCAAACAGCAGCGAAGTTAATTCCATGGTTGAGACCATTGACAAGTCATTTAATCGTTGGCGTGATTTAAAACCATTTAACGTTGTCAATCAGACGTGAGGATTTTTAAAAGTAAATATGTCAAACATGTAGCAACAAATTGAAATGACTGCAATCACCTAAAGTAAAATCAATATGAAAAATTTTATTGAGAAATAAGTGGATGAATTAGTTTTATAAAATAAAATTGCGATTTATGCAAATTTTTTAAATGATTCAAAAACTTCTAATTAATATAAGTAATGCCTAATGATTATTCCTATGCATTATTCAACACTAATAACTTGTGTTTATCAGTAAATTTACATCACATTGGTCATTCATTGCTAGTTTCTTTTATTTGCATCTTATGATCTATCGAATTAGACTTATTACTTTACTGCGATTTAAATTTTAACACGATTCGGGAGAGTAAAACCAACTTAAAATTCAATATATTATTATCATAGTTGAAGATATAATAGAAATTATTTAAAAATCAATCTTTTTCTCCGTAAAAATTTAAAAACATTATTTTACCCTATTCATGCATAACAAATATGCTAGCCTTTAAAATATTATCAGAGCACAAGAAATGTCAACTTCGAATTAATTAGCCAACATTCTATTTCTATATGATATTTTAGAAGGTTATATAGAAGAAAGTTATAGTGATCACATCATGATAAATCCTGACATCTGATTAGGAAATTTTGATGTTTTGAAAAACATAACTTTAAATCGATAATATATTATATCCTAGGTTTTCTATAGGCACCCAGTAGCTGAAATAAATATGAACGACATGAACATTAGATTCACCGCACCTACAGTCTTCACATTCAAAGTCGATACTAAATTCATAATTTTTTTGAAATAGCTGGAAATAGTTTTACTTTTTTAATCCATTTCATTTAAAAATTAAAAGGAAATATAACTGAAGATTGAGGAGAAGTTAATATCTTACCAAGAAACTGATAATAATGCATAGCAGCGCGGAAGGCAGACCCTTGGTAGGGGATATCTAATTCCTTGTAATTAACTATTAAATTATCCCTATGGATTGATTTTATTGTAATGATGATAAATCCTTTGGTATAGATTAGATTTGATTAAAAATTGAAAATAGTTCCAGTAATAACCAGCGAATATAAAAACGAAGAAGAACAATTCTTTATTTATTTGGACAACAAGCAAATTTAACCATTCCAGGTCATGTCATGAAAAAATATAAAAGAATTTTTTCTCATAATGAGAAATCAATAAAAATTTAAATTGTTTTGTTTACTATAATCAAAATGGTTCATTTATTATATGAGAGGTATTCATTTACAATGATTTAATGGCAATTTAATTTCAAACAATAAAGGAGTTTAACAACGGTAGTTATTAACTTTGGCATTCTAAGACAATAATTAATAGCATTAGCATACATAAAAACGGGAAGTTTAATAAATAATAGGATATACCGTCTAAGGAACCACGTTTTACCGTAATTTTGCAAATGTTATTCCTTCGGTCTAGAGCATAGTTCGAGAATGTGGAAGCCCAGTGTGTAGAGAGCTTAGATACTTAAGGAACCCTGGTATAAGATCTGGTACCAGATATTCCTGGGAAACCACATGTAGTACAGGGAAATAAACTGGCCCCACTACCCTGGCGTGTGAATTTTCACAAGTCGTTAACCAAGTCTAGTCTACTAAACCGACATTAGAGTTGAAAACTGGTTTGGTAACATAGTTCACTCAAACATTCATCAGATCCTATTATTTTAAATGAGGTTATATAACATTAAACTTCTGGAAGAAATTACTAATAAAATAATGACAAACTATACACGACGAAGTCACCTAATGATTAAAGAATTCAGTCATTCGTACTTCTAAAAATGTAAATTTAAATACCAACGGATGCTCCCTTGTATCAAAGTAAACAGAGGAATCATTTCACGCAAAAAACCGTTTTAAAAGAAATATGAACATAACAAATAAAAAATACTATTCCCCTCATAGTTTAAAACGCAATTATAGTTTTAAAAATAGATAGTAAATAATATAAACTAGGACTTAATCGATGTGAAAGAAAACTGTCCCCATTTTAAGACTAATTCATTATTTACATTTCATTATATAATTTAAATTGGAAAAATATTGGGAGAAAACTACAATATAAATGCCGGTGGACTCAACCATTAAAAAAACAAATATAAATTTGTGTAAGATAATCAAATGAACCCTTGCTCAACCTAAATATTTCCATTTTTCAAAGTTATCTGCAAGAGGCAGTGATCTCTTGAGGCCCCACCTTGTGACGTCCTCCATAAATGACTCCTCCTCATTCATTCACTACATCGCTTCCTTGTCCCTCCCCACGCCTCGATACAAAAATATCAAATCAATGCCGTAAATCATTCACTTTTATGGCTATATCCTTCTAGGTGGTGGAGGCATCAACGAAGTCAAATAAAACAAAAAGGAGCGGGAGGGAAGAAGGCGCGGCTGCAGGGAAGGCCATTGAATTATTTTTTAATACTTAATCCCTATAATTGCCTTTATGAAATTGGCTGTCTTTAGCCAGGGCGCATGCGCGGAAGGAGCAATTAACGGAAATAATTTATCGACATTTTTCCAACCCACAACCGCCCGCTGCCTAACCGCGTTTCCTTGTCACTACACAAATACATATATGTACAGGTTATTCGTTACAGAATTCGATAGAAAAATAAAAATTTTCGTTGGAGAAGGGGAGACAAACGGAAAAAATAATCCTGAAGGTTGACTAAATAAGTTTCGCACGGCTTTGAAAAATGGAAAGGCTGGCCTAAGAGAACTCGAGAAAGAACAGAATACGAATGTGGATTCTGGCCGGGACGACAAGAACATGGCGGCCGACATCTGCCAGCTATGAGACCAGAACCAGGAGTGAACAGCAGGTCGGCCCGGACCGGGTGCGAGATTATTTGCTCACGAATTCTCTTCCCCTCCCACTAAGCAGTTATCCGCACCTTTTCCGGTACCCTCCCCCCACGCACCGGATCCTCCCGACCCACACCCGACTGGGAATGCATGGGTGCATGGCCCAAATCGTACGGTGGATGTATCTAATTGCTGGGTGTAACTGACGTTGGGGAATCTTTTAAAGCAAACTGATTGAAATAGATTTCTTCGTCACAAAAAAAAAATAGAAATAAAGATAAATCAATCTGAATTACCAACTTGTGCGCTTATCACTTGGCCCAAGTACTTCCCAAACAGACATAATAGACTAAGGAATCGGACACCGAGTATTGGGGTGCAGAACGGCGCGCCGCGGAGTCACGATTTACGAGGCGATAGTATATGATATCACTTCTAGACATCTCAAAGTGACAATGAAACAAATGTGAAAATCAAACACTAAAGTAAATCTCAAGCATGGACCCTTTAGTTCGTAATTACTAACAGTAGGAATGGACATATCCCGCTCCTCGGTCACAACAATTTATTCTTCAATGCACATTTTCATCTACTACAAACATTCAGAGAATTAGAAGTCTTTGCCTTCAGTTTCCACACTCAGAAAACAAACCAGGGTTACACTGGTTTATAAATTCCCTTCGTGGGGCTTATCATTTAATTAGTTCAATCTTCAACTCGTTCCATGAGGCGAAATCCTTTTGAAAAACGTCAGGTGAGGCAAGACGGGCACTCTTTGAGGAAGTGTAACCCTCAAAGAAAATTGAGGACAGGCACTAGCAATTCATTTACGCGGCCGACTCTATCATCTATAATTCCATCTTGCTAGAGAACTACCCAACGAAGAGTTGACTCAACATTTGAACCGTTGACTTCATTTCGACAAGCCAGTTTACATTTTTTTAATTGGAGAGAGTTCCACGGCAAAGTGGCTGGATATGTGCTTCTCGATGGGTACCACGTATTCATATCGTGAATGGCATATTGAAAGTGCTACACCATAGCGCATTCAATTTGCATGTGTTGTCAAGACAATCATGCTTAAAAAAAATAAATTCGGTCTTGTTATCCAAGCACCTTATTTGCAAATAAATATGTATCATGATTCCATTATTTCAAGGTCTTATAAAGGTTTAGGCAATGCCCCAACCTTAAACGTTTTAAATGCTGAAATTTTAATTTAAAGGAATACCTCCATACATTTCATTGCATTTCATTGTTTCCACTTGGAATAGTGGTAAATGCACAGACTTATATGAGATTTTAAAATATTTTAAGGAAATAAGATCTCCCATATGTAAATACGTTGAAAAATATAACTTTTTGTTAAATTATTTTGACACTTTAATAGATGACCGAACGTTCAGGCCAGCGTAACATTATTTTTGGAATACCACTTGGAATAAATCTGGGGAGAATCGTAAGTAAAAATTTATAAACTGTAGCATGCCTATTACAAAAGGAACGCTAACAAGAAATTAGTCTTTGGGAGAAAAGGTTAATTTTATTACAAATAAATCCAAAACTTCCACACAAAAATTACAGAATTTAGCGTAGACATAAATGGTATATAAATAAAACCATTTCCAGCTAGTAGATCTACCTCATGGTTTTTTTCAGAACCATGGAAAAAGTCTTTACAAATTAAAACAGTAGCACAATTTAACCTTATCTGTTGTGAAATAAAATTCAATACAATGAAACCTGATTTATGCATGAAATTCAGGAAATACTAATAATATCAAAAATAATATCAGTAATATTTGCTGGCGTGATATGGTGGAAGTTATCCATTACGGAAATGAAAAAATAATATTCAGTTAACACTATTATTTTCAGACACAGAAAATAAAATTAACCATTCCAAATCTTAAATTCTTCATTTCTAGGAAATTTTTCCGTAGATAATTGATAGTGAATTTTTCAATGTTCCTCTAACTAGTTACTACAGAGCATATCAATCCAAAACAAACAAGATGGAGTAAAATTTTCATATGTTATCTAATACATATCTATAGTCGTTTCTGGCTTTTTCGCACAATTCTTGGGCTAAAAATATAGTGCCTCGGGTCCTTTCACTCTCTGCAAATTGTAGGGTTTGGGATGAAATTGCAGGAATGTTTTTAAAAAATACCTGAAGTTCTGGAATTTTCCCAGTAAACAGAATCTAATTTAGCGGATTCTTAAACTGTTTTTATAGTTACGATATTGTATATCTCTCCCTCTGTGAAACAACAGATTGAACACGGCAGAGAATCTTTGTTCATGATATCCTAGTAAAAACAACAAAACGATTTTGCGAGTCTTGCAAAAATGCCTTAACTGATTTACAACAATTAAAATAAATTCGCATGACTTCCGTCGTTTCCATGTTGGATGTTTATTTATGATATTTAACTAATGGAATTTATTACTGAACGTCAAAAATTTCTAGCTTTAAATAATAGCGTCTTACAATTTATTTTTATACCATGTATTTGCATGCAATTAATTCTTAGTAATATCAAAAAAATTCGAGGAAAGTTTTCATACTCACGTCTTCCAGAGGACACTCGTCAACACTCCTTGTTCAGGAAATAATATGGGAGAGGCGGCAAACGAATCTCCCCGTTAAAGAAGCCGACACAAGCCGCCCGTCGTGAAGGCGAAAATCGCTGTCGGATGGAGATAGAGAATGAGTAAAACCCTGAAGAAAAGCAGTGAGAAGATGAATGGTTCCAAGTAGATTATTATTTTAAAAATAGACTTAGAGACTGCAATAATTTTACGGCATTTAGTTATAGATAAAACTCCATAAGTAGAAAACATTGCATGACCAAAAAAATTATTTTTTCTATGACATCCTTACTCCAATTATCGTATCACCTCGTTCATTAATTCAAAAAGATAACATTTCGTAAGGGAGAGGAGTAGTGTATGAAAAACATAAATGCGACTGCAACATAACGTAACAAATTTACATCATTTAATAAACTTAGAGTGCATTAAAGTTTTTTTTCCATAAAGCCTATGTAGAGCCACAATGAATTAAAATATAGGCGTTACATTCCATTTTATTGTATTACGTAGAGTGTAATTTCATCCCTTCAGAAAAAAGATACATTCTTTTAAAAATTATGTATTCTGTTTGAAATAAATGGATTCACCTAAGAAATTTGAATTCTTTTAAGAAAAATAAAACTCAAATTATTCACCCTTATTTCATCAAAAAATTTACTCAAAATATATTATACCAAAATATAATCTTTGTATGTTAATGTCTGTAGTATCTTACCACCTGAAAAAATGCCAACCAGTAACTTTTGGTATAATAATAATTTTCAAATAAGAAAAAATACGTTTTTCGCTTCCACTATATGGCCACCTTACTATCACAAGAAAATTAACAAAATTGGGCAGAGTGTACATTAATGCTCTTAAGTCTCAAATCGTAGAAAAATATTCTACATCATCAGTAAAATACTAAACATATTAACCTAATTAATCTAGTTTCTGGCGTATAGAATGTAGCGGCGTATTAGATTCACCTTTTTTAATATAATTTTTTTTCTTAAAATTTCTTCCTGGATTTCCATAACGATTTACTTCACTAATTTTATAGAAATTTATGACTATAACTTGTAACTAGGAAAAATGAAGTTTGGTCGTTTAAAAAACGAAATAGAATACCTATATATAAACCAGAAGTTGTAGACTGACTGGAATTTCAACTCATAACTTAGATTGCTGCTTCATTTGTTGCGCCCATATTTTAGATGGAGAAAAAAATTCTCCTAATATGTAAGCGAATACAATACTTTTATCTGCTACTTTAATAAATGAGCTTACAGAAGAAAATGCATGACACCATTTTAGTTTATCAATAGCCACGATGGATTTAAGTTAATGCTATTATTTATTTACAATATAAAAATGAAATTTTGAATTAAATTCGTTAAATACTGAGAAAGGTTTTTCCAAGAAATGAGAACTCAACAAATGATGTAAGTTCTACTAGTGTCCACTGTAATGTCATATGCCATTTTCACTTTTAAAATGTCTCTCTTCTTTGTAACTTAAGCAGTCTCTCTAAAGTAAACTTTCAAATGGTTTGATTGTAATCCGCATGTAATCGGGAATTGTAAATACGTATTGGGATACTTAATAAATATTGAGCACTGTTAAAGAATAAATATTTACGAGATAGTATTCAGATATTGTGTAAAAAGGTTTAGATGAAAATTGAAATTAATTATGAGGTGGGTCCGAAAAATCTTATTCATTAGAAAATAATGAAAAAACCTACCCTTCAAAGACCCGAATAAAGTTGAAAGAACTAAAAGGTGTAGAAGAAGTAATTGGGGCCAAATGTCCCCTAGACCCAATCATATCTGCACGCTGTTCGGCCTTCAGAGGTTTGATAATAACGATGCTACTGTTAACATCGGTTGAGATAACGATTTGTCCTAATAACAAGGAATGATTTGTTTCTCAAGGGTTCCATTTTTTCCTTGTTGAAATGAAAAACTTGATTTAACTTTCTACTTCCTGTGTGCTACTTCCTAAACTCAGAATGCAAAACTATCACATTACCTCTTTTCTTCCGAAAATTATAATCCAGAATTTATAAAACAGTTAAAGTTACGCCATTTAAAATTCAAATATGTAGAATTAAAGAAAAATGTTAAAAAAGAAAGCCTTACTGTCTACTCTCAGTAAACTATCTAGGCATCAATGAAGCATAAAAAAATTCGATAAGCAACACACAGAAGGAAGAAAAAGAATCGCCCCAGCATTCAAAAGTCGATATTTTCACGCCCTGACACGTGCTCACGAATAAAAGAGAAAACCCACAGAAATATTAGTCACGCGCCCTTTAACTATAAAACATCATGTTGCGGCAGAGACAAACACCGTAATAATGGCGAAAAGCTACTCCGCTGGGCGCGTCACTCCAGAATAGTCACCATTCAGGCAGTGAGATGGCAATGGCGGTAGTGGGTGGAGATAAGGGCGAGGGTCACGTGGTCAGACGCTAAAATATGGTTCACTTGCACTCGGGTCGATACGCAGAAACGGATTCAAAGTGAACCCGCACAAATTATATAAAAATGCGAACGGTAAGATTGTATTTTACTGATCAAGAGATGAAGGGAGAAAGATAAATGGTGGACAAATTGTAAACCACAGTTGTCTGAATCTACAAAAAAGCAACTGCTCAGGACACAATCAATAAAATGAGGACAACTAAAAAATACAGAAGCATACCTATAGAATAACTAATTACTTCAAATAACGATTATGCGAGAACCCCATGCAAAATGCTACGTCTGTTTTATTTTTATTATATGATTTTTCTTTCTTTTTTCCGTTTATACAAACGCCACGCAGTGTACAACCCTTTAAATAGGAAAATAAGATTAGCTGGCATGAAAAGTCACTATATTCTACGATGATGCCAACTAATTCATTTAAAAATTATGAAATGTGTTCCTCATCACTCGGAAAAATAATTATGTTTACAAATTAAATTTTATATAACGTAGACAAAGCCAATCAATAGCCATTAAATAAACCTATAAAGACGCTATGGAACCTACGATACTATGGAATATCACATTCATAGAATGTTCAAAAGTGAAATCCTCCGACAATTCGAAAGGTGCACGGTGAGCTAAACGATGATTTTCTTTTCTCTTTCAGTATAATGGTCTCTAAGAATATACTATTTTATACGGCTCTTCGAATTACTCCTACTCCAGCTCACATTTCAATTTTCTAAATACCACCTATTTGAAGCTTGCTGCAAACCTATGAGTCCAACACAATTGTCATTAGTTAATACAAGGCGATAAATTCAAGTGTTTTCAAGTAAAAATCATCCTAAATTTAAGATAATATCCTAAAGTTAATTTCGAAAATTTGTAAATTAAATAAATTACAGTCTCAGCCTTTCGTTTTGCTCTGCGAACAAGTTGGAATAAGTAATTTTAATACAGTCCTAATTATCAGTACTTTATAAGGGACTTCAAGAATTTCACGCCTTATTGACGACCAACTTGGGTGAATAAAATTAAAATTAATTACTCATTAGTTTTAGCAAAGTTATGAGTCAATACGTGGTAACTGCACTTACTAGGGTTTCAAAGATCTGAACAAATAAGAATTCGGAAGATAAGCATAAAAATATTCGCGTGTTTACCGATCATTCCAACATTCACTATCCACTTTCCTACCGAAACAAACATCAAAGCCACGAGAGGATAAACATTACTGAGGGAACTCTCACCCACCCCCTCAAGAAAGAGAGAGAGCCAGAGAGAGACGGCTGGGAACTAGGAGGACGTGAGGTTGGAAGGAAGGGCATCGAAAAATGGGGGCCGGGATTGAAGAGAGTGAGGGAGGGGGAGCGAGAGAGAGATAAATGAACAGGGAATGAGGTACAACACCAGCGGTGGCTTAGAGAAAGAAAACAAGAGAGTCATGAATCTCGCAAGAGATTGATATATGTGAACACGGGACGAGAAAAAAATAGATAGGGAGAGAATGGAGTCAGGGAAAAACATTGTTGGGATATGGGGGGAGAAAGAATCACG
>WURS02011917.1:0-12325 GCA_011762765.2 Rhinocypha anisoptera | reverse complement strand
GGAACCCAGGGTAACGGCTTTGGTGGGTGTCAGAGGACGCGCGAGAGGGCGAACCCGACGGCGAGCCGTCAAACGGTGCTCGGGGAACCGAGCAAACACGGGCTCAAGGGCTCGAAGCCCGGCCGACCTCCCGAAACAACACGGTAGGTAGCGGATCCCGCTCGTTTTGGGCGGGCTGTTATGAATCTCTGCATCAAATAGAGGAAAAATGCCATGTACTAAATGTGTTAAATAATTGATGACAGGTTAAGTTAAAAAACATATGGCATATTTGATCGAATTTCAGAAAACAAATTCGCACAAATTTCTCCTGTTGAAGCAGGTGCTTGAAGGAAAAATCTTAAAATCATTTTATCATGCTTTGATCAAACCATGATTTGGTGTGGAAAAATTATTTGAAGGAGAGCTGCAGATAATATTTCAAAACAAACTTGTAAAAACTCATAATCAAAAATATAATAAAATAACCAAGGAGATACCGTACAGGAAAATTATTTCATGTGTTTAATATACTGACATTGACACATTTATACATATAATCAGAGCCTAAATCTGTTAACGTTAATGAACCTAAGATACATCTAAACACTGCAATCCACATATACAACACGAGAATAACTGACAATTAAAATGCAGAAACATTGAGCGATTGGGAACACAATCTCAATTAACACATATATTATGAGAAACATTCAATTAATTCACCATTGGAATTAGAAAAAAAATTAAATCACCAATACCATGGAATAAGAGAGAGAGAAGGGAAATCTAACTGAATGGTTAAAAACAAAATAATTCCTTCAAAAAAATGTTTTTAATCTTATTAAATAATGGTAAATTCTGAAGTGTAAAACTGATAAAATATAGCATTGATTAAGTTTTATGTACATGCAGATATGTATGTGATATTGATATTCTCTGCTCATCTGTTTACTTTAATTACCTTTAGGAATCGTTTGAGAATTATTATAAACACATGTATTCAAACTCTTATTTTTGGCAAACTTTAACATGTAAATCGTGTTGAAAATTGCATATAACCTGCAGCAATGCAAGTTTTATATTAAAATAATTTCTAAAAACCATGCAAGACAGCAAGAATGAGCAATTTTATCATAATAATACAAATTAAATCATTTCTTTCTTGAGGTGCAAATGAATATAATAATGTAATCTTATTTAAAATAAATAAAAAAGAAAGTAAAATATATAAAAAATTGAAAATAGCTAATGCAATGAATCTCTAGGATCTAATTCTCTCAATTTCCTTCGCATTACATTTTGGGTAGAAAATTGCTCAAACTTAAAACAAAAGCAGCAGTTATAGATTTTGGAGTAAGGTTTCCTACCTATCGCCTGCGTCAGACGTCTGATGCAACAGCGAAGATAATGGATCCTCTTCCGTGAACTACACGCAAATAAAAGCATTACATGACATGGACACGTGCAAAAACGGCTTCTTCTATGTCGTATATGTAATCTTTTACAAGAGGTCCTAATTTCAGCGGAAACACAAATATTTTATTTCCGTCCTACTGGAGAGCGTGAGTAATATTAAGATGAAAGACATTTTAGAGGCAAGGCTATAATCGTATAGAATAATTTACGGCTAAAAACAAATTCTAATAATTAATATCATAAAAATATTTTTTTAAAGTCAAATAATAAATAATTCGCTTTCACAATATTTTTATGCGATGACGGTTCTATTTAATCCGAAAAAATTAACGTAAAAAATCTAACGAATATAATTAAGGTCTTTAAATTCAAAAATAATGTCGAATCAATGACGTTGTTTGCAAACAGCCAAGGAATCAGAAAATTCCGATGTTTAATGTTTTTAGAGAGGTTAGTTTAATTTAATATGGGTTCACATCATGTAATTTATAATAATTAATAGAGAATTAAGTAAAGTTATAATATCTATGCACAAAGATTTTCAAATTTTATTCCAGCGAATTCAAATGTCAGTTCAACAATAACCTGCCTAAACGATTTCCTTATTTAGAATACTTTTTAAAATGTATGGGAAAGCTGGCGGGAGACTCCAAAGCCCCTAAATGATATCCTACCTTTGAAATGCCGCAATGGGATAGCGCGCACCATTTTAAGTGCGAATAGAAAGAATTATTAAAGGTACTTACCCTGCGACGACTCTGAACCAGAAGCCAAAAGATTCCTGAAAATAAAAAAGATGTATCACATGGTGCACAAATTCATTTTCTACATTTAAATGCAATTGAACGTCTCAACTCTTCCTATTTGTAGATAAAATACCCTTGAGCTGATAATTAAGAAATAAACTTGTAAAATAAGACAGGAAACTCCTAATTATACCAACCTTTCATTCTAATGATGATGGCCGCGCTGGTTGGTGGTGCCGCTTTCTGTTGATACTGGTGATATCGCAGCTAAAATATTGACGTCGATGATTTCACTGGGTGAAACACTATGTATTAGCTTGATAAAATCAAGATGATAAATGGCAGTGACGACACGCTGGTATTTTCTAGTAAAATTGCGTTTCATAAATATTAATTACTACCATATTAATTATATTCATAATATTATTTTCTCTATGTTTATTAAATTATTTTATTAAAAACAAATTTGATTAATTAACCAGAATTACTAATTATATCCTATCTTTACACACCACCTATTGGCCGTTTTACGAACTTATTTTACGATGAATGAAGATACTGAATAAGGAATATATTTCATAATCCATTTTTAATACATGAATCGTTTGACAGAATCGAATTTTTCAGTTTAGACCTAAACAACAATGAAGGTACATTATAATTTAACGCAAATCACCGAATTTAAAATGGTGATTATAAAGCCTGCAATACGTAAACATCTTGAAATTTATGTGATTGTATTTCCGAATTCTAACTAATCTATTCGTGACTGTTTTAAAGGACAAAGAGGTATAAAGTAAAAAAGATCGAAAGTGTGAACATTTTTCCCGGACGAATACTCCAAGAATTCGGTTATTCAGGGGGGAAATATGGTACTGGTCGTATTTCCCTGGCACTGGCATGGCAGTAAAAGTTACATGAAAATGTAGGTCATTTTATTCGGAAACTATTATTTAAAAATTACTACTTTTAATAAACACTTATCCACTTACTTAATAATGTAATTTTAATAAACGCTTAATAATAACTTAACAAATACTCCGATATATAGTTTAGATCACATCATTTTTATCATAAAAATCGTATTTAACGACCTACAAGTTGTCAACTACGATCACTTTTTAACAATTAAATCTATTCCATCCCTACGCAAAAAAGGGGAAAACTATGAACTCGGTGTTGAAAATTTTTGATTTGGCAAACACGCCATTGTAAACTAGAAACAAAGTCGTATTTCAATGTAACGCATAATTATTTTCTCGGTATCCATATTAGAACACAGGTACAATAGTTCTTTTCCACAGATTTATTATGCAACGTCTCAGCGTATTGCTACATTATTACATATGATATATATTACGATGCCGTAATATGGTGTTACGCTCTCAAGGTGAGATACGTTGAGTTTTGCTGGATGCACAGGTACAAGGGGCTTCGACAGGCCTGTTAAAAGGGGAACCATTTCATTGAGGGACGGCTAAGCTATGTTTTACAGTAGTTACGCTTTACTATCATATCGAATGAATAATTGGTATATATCAGAAATCATTTTCTAACACGGGATGCAAACGACGCCAGTCAACTCACCTATGAGCTTGAACTATTCACTCAGATCGTCGAGATTCGTTTCTTAAATAGATGCTGCGATGTTCCCGGGGAATAACACTCCGACGATCACCTCACATCATAACAAACACTACACTCAGAATTATGACACTAATTCTTCATCACTTCACGTAAGTATCAAGGGCAGATTTCCACACTCTCTTAAGTAATAACTTTAACATTTGAACTAATGTTGGAGATACTTCCGCGCAGCTATCCAGTCTCGCGACTCGCAGACACGTACTGAAACGCTCGTAGAAAACAGTCGGCTCACATCACTATCAGTTTAGTCATAACCAAAACGTTCTTACCGAGTTTCTCTGTAACCTTAACATGCGCCGTTAAGAAAGTCAAATGCATCAGTGCAGCAAGAAGCAACTTCTCACGAAATTCAAAAAGTCATCATCCACCGTGTTTAAACTCTTAACTTTCCCTTCTTCATTCCCACTTCCGAAATGATAAGAATACGAACTGTGGAGGGCTGACAACCCATATACAATACATTCATCGTCTCACTCGAAAAGGAATTCTTAGCCTGCGTGCACGGCTCTGTATATCAAAAACGGGTAGCGAAGAGATGAATCAAATCACAAATATCCTCAAACGATGAGCATTTGCGTGCATTCCTCAGACATCACGAAAGATATTAACCTATAACCGGAATGCAGGTTGTAACCAAGTGACAGGTATCGTCGAATATACGTACTGATATTTAATAACGATTTCTTTAAATATGTATTTGTGAATATGTGAATAAATATAGACACAGTGAAAAGTTAAAGGCAATCAGCAATTCGGCTTAAGTCGAGAACGAACAGAATTGTGAAACTGGTCATTGGAATCGAGACACTGGGAAAACACAAGCGAACGACTGTAAAGTCATGCATTAAAAATTCCATTACATCTTTTTATATTAGGTGTTAATAATATCGAGTAGAGGTAATTTCACGAGTAATGAAATATTGTTAATATTGTAACAAACAACTAGAGGTGTATCTTCTCACGTCAATGCCATAAACGAATAGGAACATATCCACATAAATAAAACTCGCCTTGTTAAACATTTTTTGACTACGGCATGTGTACACATAAACTCAGCTGAGTCCAAGCTCACGCCCGTCTCAGCTCTTCGATTTTAATTGAAAGTACGTCGGTATGACCTTCAATAGCAGTGAGACCCAGCAACTAAACGAAACAGCTCCTCTGTTCCAATACTTTCTTGTTACTTCCCATGAGAGGTCTTCCTTTTCATTTCTGCGTCGTTTTTCATTTGGGGACTGAAGTACGTAATTTCACCCATTCGACTCTCTCCCGTTTCCTTTCTCTGCCCGTCCTTCCAAACATTCCCCACCCCTCCCCCAACCCCCTTTACCTCTCCCCTCCACAACCCCCCTTTACCTTCCCCTCATCCTCCCGCCCCTCCATCAAACCCCCCCTACCTTTTCCCTTTGCCCTCTGCAGCCCCCCCTCACCTAAACCAAAACTCGAACGACGGAAGTATTTCAAAATAAAGAGACAATGTATGCTTCACGTTTGTGCCCTACGAATATACCAGCTATTTTAGCCCACCCACCAATCCCCTCATGGAACTCATGATGAGAATAAGTGAATTGTGGTACAGCAAAATGTTTTAATTCACCTATTCCAGTACTCTTTTTTTATGCGTTAATAACTCCTACTACTGGGTAGCGAAATTTATTGACCATACTAGATAATGACTCATTCAATCGAATAGGATTTAATAACTCCTCCTTCATCTATTCTAGTTATAAGTAAACTCAACACTCTTAAAAGAAAGGAAAATACAAATTTAATCATGGGGAAAGAAGTTTTGTGAGAATCTATGCAGGGAAAGATTAATATTGTGGCACTTTTGGCCCCCCCCCCCATATTTCTTTTTATCTATCCTTGTATCACTTCAGCGAAATCAGTCAGGGTGGGAGAACGCATGGCGGGATCTACTAGCGGTGTATTATAGGAATGGTCTTTATTTTATTTCCGTCTCGCTGAAGATAATAGAGCTCTGATTGAGCGGGGAAAGAACTGGAAAACGGAACAGGAAAACTCAAAGGACTTCCAAATTGGGCGGCGATTCGCTGGTCCCGTTCTATTCTTCAACCTTCAAATGGATTACATTTGGCCAACTAATTTACAATTCAATCTCTGAGAGGCTTTTCTTTCCCGTTCATACAAATTTCCTTAGATTTGCAATGAAATAACCCGCTTCGTGGTGAAATGAATTGGTATACTTCCACGTATATCAAAATTTTATAAGAACCACAATTTGGATGTTACTAAACCATCAAAGGGTATATTAGAGTAGCAATAGAAAAAAATTATTTTTGGAAGTTCCCTACTTCATTTCAGCATGAATCTGTCTGAATTCGACAGCATCATGCCTGGATCTTAACTACTTAGTAATGGATCGCGTTTCACCCATGTGTACGTCACTCTCACTCACTCAGTGAACACCTAGTGAGAGTAGTCTCCTTTTGTGGAGAAAAGCATCCCAATTTGTCATGTCTTGGCATCAACATGGGTGAGCGTGAATATTTATCCTTATATATCACTCGTCCTTCGACAAAAATTCGCATCAATTTGCTGTCAGTACTTGTTTCCATAAATAATAAAGAACACGATCAATACAGAACTGAAATTGGTCTGTATACCAGAAATAATATGAAGGTAACAATCTCTTTATTCTACTAATTGCATGCTGACTGAAAATCTTTTGGGCACTCCGACTGCCATTTTCAACTCAATTAGTCATCCTATTCCTGGGAAACTATTTTTCGGAGACCGGTGACAATGTGTGCTTTCAATCTCCCTACTTACTCTTATCTGATCGGCGGCAGAATCAATTGACTGAATCATCTTAGCTCTTATCTCTTGGGGAAGCAGGGTTTTCGAGTTTTCTTCTAACCGTAATTAAGGCCTTTAAATCCTCGGATAATCCTTTGTCGCCGACCGATTTTGGAATCAAAGCTGTGCTTCTTACTTTCTCCCTCGCGGCTCGTTTCGCATGGTCGATTCACGTGGAGGGAGAATCAATGGAAGATGAAATGACCTTTATTCTTTCGGTGACCGCAATGGCCTTCGGCGAAAGGATCGGAAGAATGACGGAGCACTGACGTGGCCAAGGTTACGCACCCTCGAGGTGAACCCCGAGGGTGTTTGTCGAATAATCCAAGGTCGTAGTAATATTTAAAGGGTGAGGGTGGGTGGGGGGGGGGGGTGGGGGGAGAACGCCACAAGTTCAATCGATGAAACGGTCGTCGACGGGAGATAGACAGACAGATAATACTGAAAGTGAGAACGTTGAAGGAAAAAAAATTATCTTTTTCTCACCGACGGGCCACTCCGTTACTGTAGATTAAAGTGCTCTCCAAAGAGCCCCCGACCTCCGTGCTCTCGTACCACAGGTTGAGAGAAAGTTTGTTTAATTGTTCACGAAAAATTGGGAACGCCCAAGCAAGGAAGAGTTGATAGAGCGGCGGTGCTTCCGTGATTATTCCACGCACCCCCTTAAATGTGTGTACACCGATATACATGTGCATAAAGTATACGAGGTGCATTAAAGTTGTAAGGCCTCCAATTTTTTTTCTCCGGACTGGAAACAGATAGAAACATGGGGTTTGTTTATAAACGAGCGGGCACTTTTTGTCAATGCGTGACCGAGATGGCAGCACCGTTCGACGGACATAACCTCTAGCGGCAGCCGCGAGAATGAGAACTGTTTTCGACACTTAAAATGGCGACGTTTTCGTTACATGACCAGCGTGTAATCATTCGTGTTGTATGACACCGATTGAAATTCATCGCCAGTTGAAGGAGAGACGTGTGGTGACGGAGTCATGGATGTGTGTCGAAAGTGTGTTCGTGGGTGCGACACAGTTTAAAGAAGGCAGAGAACACCATGTGACAACGAACCAAAACAATCTCGGCCTCGCACACCGACAGCGTCACAGCGATGTTTTTCCGTCCACAGAGACATGGCGTCGACGTTGCGAAAAATGTGTACGGCTGTGCAGGGAGATGACGTCGAGAAGTAACACAAGCTTCATTGTTTTTGAGGTGAATAATTAGTTAGAAAAAAATCGGAGGTCTTACAACTTGAATTCACCTCGTATTATTGCCTCAATAAAATTCTTACAGGACTCCTCCAGTCGCCACTCTTTAATACGGCAGAAACACAACTGATAACGCAAATATCACACATTTAAATGCAAAATCTTGTTGCCACAGAAGAGAAAAGAAATCTCCATAGCCATGGTTTTGGCAAACGTATTAGGGAGCAGCTCTCTTGACGAAGGCCGTTTTCCCTCTGTCGCCATTGCTGACCAGCGACTCGGAACTTCTAACTTCTGCGTGTGGGGTTACCCTTCACGCCGCCGCAAGGGCGTGTGGCAGGTGGTGAACCACATTCAGACATTCATTCAAATGAACTCTGCAAATGCAAATGTTAGGATACATATTTTACGTGCACAGAATGAAGTCACGCGTTGCATGTAAAAAACAAAATAGTAGAACATCATCCACAACATGCGGGACGACAATGTCAGACAGCTCACTACAAACATGCATGAAAACAACACCGTATTCCCACAACATGCATGAAATCAACATATTGTCACGCCCGACTAACTCCCTACACAGGTCGAGACCGGAAGCATCTTACGTGCGACGTCTTTACGCAACTCACCTTGTCGCTTTGTTTTGACCAGTAAGTAGGCAGGGAAAGTGGAAAAGAAATCGCACTTGCCTCGGACAATGTAGCTCTCACTGGCACACAAGTAGTATTTTTTTCCAACAGTAGGATGCAAGTCAATGGTTAAAAGCCAGTTTAGGTGTGGGCGAAGTTGTCTCCTCAAAGTTTTGGGAGAAAGGTTTCTAGAGCCAACGTTTCGGCCCAAAATTAAACTTCATGTGATCAGCGATCCGATGAATGGAGATCACGCTTCCTGGAGACGTCTTCCACGACGCCAAGGATTCCATCTGTCCAAATGTGTACCCAGACGTGGCGACGAGTCCCTGAAAGTGTGAAACACGAACAAGTTGACCCCATTCCGCGCACAAATTTTACAAATAATTGCAATTAGGCAATTTCCAGGAGGTGCATTCAAATTATAAAGCCTCCCAGTTTTTCCCAACTAATTATTCACCTTAAAAACAATGAAAATTGTGTTACTTCTCGACGTAATCTCCCTGCAGTCGTACACCTATTTCGCTACGTCGACGCCATGATTCTATGGCCGCGGTGAAGGTTTCTTTAGGAGTCAGTTTTGACCACTGGAAACTCACTGTGACGCTGTCGGTGTGCGAGGCCGAGATTGTTTTGGTTCGCTGTCACACATGATGTTCTGCCTTCTTTTAAACTGTCGCACCCACGAACGCACTTTCGACACACATCCATGACTCCCTCACCACACGTCTCTCCTTCAACTGGCGATGGATTTCAATCGGTGTTACACACCACGAATGATTAAATGCTGGTCATGTAACGAAAACGTCACCATTTTAAGTATCGAAAAAAGTTATCATTCTCGCGGGTGTCGCTAGAGGTGCTGTCTGTCGTACAGTGCTGCCATCTCTGTCACGCATTGACTTAAGAGTGCCCTCTCATTTTAAAACAAACCGCATGTTTCTATCTGTTTCCAGTCCGGAGAAAAAAATTGGAGGCCTTACAATTTTAATGCACCTCGTATATGAAGTTTTGAGAGGGAACAACGACATGGTTGGACTGAACCAGGTAAGATGGAAGGATTGTAGCAGGGATAATGGGAGCGAGAATTTTAGGGATATTTGTTGAATAGTGTTAAACAAGAGATTGGAAGAAGGGTACTTGAATATCGATCAGGCGAGAGACTGAATACTGGTAGGTAGTAGAAGTACGTAAAATGATACAGACCGGGAACATCAAGCAGCAGACCAGTAGAAGAGGAGGTGGAAGTAGATAGGTGTATGATGAACTTGTAGAAGTGGTGGAGAATATCCGTGAAAGAAAACATCTGTTAGTGATGGGAGAATGGAATGCGGTCTTAGGAGAAGAAAAAATGGGTAAGAGGTAGAAACTTAGGTTTAAGAAACGAACTGAGGGAGAGATGGCTTGAGTGTTGTAAGGAAGTGAGTTTAGTGATAACAAACACTATGGTTAAACTGGACATACCAGGAGATATAGGAAGATGCCAGGAGATGTAGTAAGATGCAAATGAGACCGAGTGATGTAGGTGGCGTTACTTGGGGGAAACGATTCATCACAAAATAAATAATTGATCTTTCAAATAACCAGGTTCCGACTGTCAAGTCTTCATGAGGTACATATACTGACAGCATTGGCGCGATAGTACACGTGATGATTAATTTACAATCGAATCCCGGTAGGTGGAAAAACCAAGCGTGTGTATTTATCTTAGACTAATTGAAGGTTGGATACGAATAACAAGAAGATATTGCAAAAATTTAATTTTTCCTATTGCAGTTTCAGATTCAACCACATATTAGTTTAATTAAGAAGTAGATTAAGTTTAAGCGTATTTAGACATTCAAGGATATTCTGAAAATGTCTTACTAGAGAAGTTAAGCCCAGCTTTTCTAGACACAAGAGATACTGGGAATTTGGAACTTCCTCGGTAAATCAGTATTTAGTGACTATACGCGAATTGAAATTTGTGGACATTCACCATAACGGGATATACACCGAGAGCGTCATCCCGGGAGGAATATTATCTCTGCGGTGAATTCTTAATTCGTGTCAAAGTGATGACAACGTCGATTCGCCTAATATGGTATTAATTTTCCCAAAATGTAGTCAAATGGATATTAATATGCGGAGTAGGTTTGTGTGAACATCCATTTATAACCTTCCGATCGGGAGAAACTATTGCCCTGCGAACCACTCAATCCAGCTGTCAGAGGGTGCTATCTCTCCTTAAAAGTAAAACTTTCCCACTTTACACCTCGTCAACCTCCAAGGTTTAATCTCTCACGATGTGATTCCTGCCCTGAAAAACTTCACTCCTCGTGTTGACCTTCAAGAAGCCAGTCGTACTAGTTTGCCGATGGATCTGATGCTCTTGAACACGGGCGGAAGTGTTAATTAAAACTGTTATACGTGTGGTTAATTTAGGTTGAGCTTTAGTGCCCCATTCCATTTCCATGGCTTTGGCGATTTATTTCATTTTTCTCGTGCAATTTCACAAAGAGTGAAAAAATGTTAAAGAAAAATGGGAATTGAACGGCCATGCTAACGTTTCCGGTAGTATTGTTCATTTTTTGGACTTGATTTTGTCAAAATATTGTAACTCTTTCGATTATATTTTGTCCCCTTTTGAACACATTAGATGTCCATATAATGAGCGTCCATTCTCGTAATAAATGGAAATAGCTTCGAATATTTAACACAATAACGCCAGACTTAGATGCCTGACGAAATGACGCCGTAATTGTTACAATCGGATAGTTTATCAGTTCGTTATTGGAGGGTTCTCAGTCTTGGTCCCGTTACAAAGTATTAATTTTGCTCAAGAAACAATATATATATAGATATAATATTATCGTTAAATTAGTCAGATCTGAAAACCTGGAAAACTTCATCCATGCTACCAGCTTTGAGATTACATTCGTCGGCCTCCCCCCACCACTTCCCCGATGTACTGTCCTTGCAAAAAGTCGAGGTGCTTGAGTTTGAAATGTTATATATATCGATTAAAAATGACTCTATTATGTTGATATGAACACCACATGACAGAGAATTTAGTTAATACGTTTGGTGATAGGTCTTTTCAATTTTTATATTGCGTGATAATATTTTTTTACCGGCCTCCGTTTGGAAAAAAAACACGGTTTTTGTTACGAAAAATCCGATAGCGGCGCTTTGAACGTTTATTGCTCAGATAATTTATACCGTATCACCATGATATTTTAAAACCTTCATGACAAATCTATTTCAAACGTGTATCTGTAAGCATGAATTGATAAATTTAAAAGTAACACCAGATTTTGTTAAATGTTTGAAACTGCTCAGCAGGTTAAAAACGTAAAAACACTTCATTTTCTATTCGCGTTTATTGAGTGAATGATTAACTAAACTTGTCAATGCGTGTCGCTCACTTTCGCTCTCTCTCTCAAGCTAAGAGGCGTGGCGGAGGTTGGGAGGGGAGAGTGGGGGTGGGTGGGTGGACGTACGCTCTTTCATACTTTTTTTGCTCTCGATCTAAGAAAAGAAATAAGATACTAGTCCTGGGTCGATGGTGGTTTCCGCCGTTTAAGGTGATATTTCCTCGGTTCAACGCAAGAGATTCCCTTCCCCCCTACCCTTTAACGAGGGGATCACGAGTCCCATTAAATTCGGGCGTTCCGAGCGTTCCCTGGGTCGTCTGCTTCGAAAACGACATCGCGTGGAGTCGGCGGCGGTTTTATCCGGCATTGGAAGGCGAAAAAAGGTAGAGGAAACTCTCAAGGCTACGACATTTCGGATGCACCACCATCTTTTTCTCACGGTCCAAGAATATTTTCTCATCCGAACTCCTTCCTTCCTTCCTTCCCGACGAACCCCTCAACCAAATCGAAGGAAGCGT
>WURS02011896.1:0-12326 GCA_011762765.2 Rhinocypha anisoptera | reverse complement strand
GTTTTCCTATCCTCTTTCCAAATTCCTATCCCATTTTATATTTACCGCCTATGGCATATTTTTCTCATATATATATAAATCATTGAATGTGTTTTTTTTATCTATCTTTATTTTGATTACTTATAATCATTCTAAAGCCACCCATATCCCCATATCATTGTTGGTAGACTGGGTGGTCTTTCTAGTCCATTTGATTTTCACAAAATCAAAAAACTGTTTTCCTAGACCTACTCCACAGTATACAGTTTTTCAGGTACTACTATGTGCAATACATATATCCAATTCAATGCATACCATCCACATTGAATAGAATATGCATATTTCATTAGAATGAGGAAGCTTTTTCATCGGTTGTCTTAGAGGCAAAAGCATTTCTATAAATGGCATATTTTGTGAACTGTACCCAGACACAAATAGATATCTATATAAATGTCTAAATCATGTCTAAAAAAGTCTAGCCAAAGATGGTCTACCAATAAATATCTATTAGATATTTAATAGATATTCTTCTACTAGACATCTCCCATAAGATATCTATTAGATATATATATATTGGAGCCACTACATAGATATCAATGGGAACCACTCTAAAAGATATCTATCCAATATATTTGGGAGCCACAGTATAGATATATATATTAGACATATATATTGATATCCAGTGCCACAAAGCAAATAGATATCTAAATCATGTCTGTCCATAGATGATCTACCAATAGATATCTATTAGATATACTTTTTTTGGACAATAATATATCTATTAGATATCTACCATAGATATCTATTAGATCAGATACCTATCAATATCTATTAGATATCTATATGCTGTCTGGTATCTATGATTCCTCTTTGATACATATAGGACCCATACACTAGTCACCACAAGTACCAAGTCTAGTCTGTCTTCACACTCATTTTTGATTTCCATAAGCGTTTAATGGTATTTCAGTTACTGTATGTTCTACTGATAGTGTCCACTATCTCATAATTTGTACCTTCCAAGTCACATGTCAAATATTCCTCCAACTCCCATTAACCATAAAATTATACCTGGGAGCTTCACTGTCCAGCATTTCTTCTTCTTTTCTACTTACTTGTAGATTCAAACTTCCTCTCCTCCGACTTTAAAGTACGTATTTAGTCTTATTTTGTTTTTATGTTGGTAAGTCGATGAAATCTCCATTTTGTTTTGGAGTTCCATCCTGTGATGTTTGAAACATAGAGATTTCATCTGCATATATCAGTAAATAGTACATCACTGCAATTAAATTGCACCATGATAATGTTACAATATCATAAAAAAATTGTAGTGTTACAATGTCATAAAAAAATTGGACACAATGTCATAAAAAAATTATAGTGAGATTTTAGAAGTTAAGAAAGTCATGCACAAAAAATTCCACAGTACCTAAGTCATTATAGAAATCTGATTTACCAGATCACTAAAGGCTTGTGGATTATTTGATAGTAAAATAATTTTATCTACTTTTTCATGTACTTAAAATGAATTCATTCATGTAGAATACCATTAACACTTGATTTGATAAGTTTGCTATATTAATGCAGTTAAATATCTATACATTATTATTCGAAATGTATTAAATACCCGAAATGCATTAATATGGTATTTAATACGATGGAACTTATATATCGTATTAAACACCGTATTAATAGTGTTTACTAATATCCCAATACATTCACTATTAAGAAAATACATGCCATAATTTATAATATGAATGAAATAAATCCCTTTGGCAGATAGCGAATGAGTTTAATCTTGGGACATAGCTTCTGGTAAAAATTGTACCAACATACTTCACTTTGGAATTGCAAACACATTACAGTCTGTAATTCATTACACTATGTAATTAATGATTCCGATCTCACCTTGGAGAAGAATCCCGACTTAACGAAGTATTTTTCAGGACGTGACAGCCCTCCCGCCTCAACACTTCATGGGAGGCCCAAAGATCCCAAGGGAGACCAGACACCGGCTCCCGGAGACTATAACCCGGAAAAAAGTGAAAAAGTTGTGCATGACCATTCTCCTATGTACACATTTGGTCATAAAACACAGATGGAAAAACCAAGTGACACACCAGGTAAGACTTCTATCAATTTAAAAATTCAGATACCGTTTTGAAGGTACAAAAAAAACGAGTAAAAAAATTGAGAATGATCACGTACGATGGACAAAAAATTTTTTGTTGATAAATTTCGCCATTTTATACGATCATTCCAAAGTCTTCTGTGTAGGTGTTAATATGTTTATGTTCTAGTTTAGGCGCCAATCTATTACGCCTTCGGCCATCAGCAACTTCTTCGACTTCCCGCGACTTTGGCCATCTAGAGCCCATTCCGTAAACTATGTAGTAGATTCCAAATGGAGCCAAGATTCGAATTAACAAAACACTGCATTAGCCAATGATATATTAATGCGTGTTCAAAGAATTTTATCACGGATATTTTTATCATCCATTAATAAAAAATTTTGAAATAGGTAGAGGAAAGTCACTTGTTGACGAGTCATTTTACAATATTACAGTTTATGGTAAAAAAAATTGGCTCGGAATGAATTTTATATGATCACAAATAATAATAAGAGTACTTTTTCTGATCTACATTCTTCTTCGGTACGAGCAGTCTTGGAGGCTACTTCAGCTAAACAAATCTAGTGTACATATTTTCTGCTGCTGAGTGTTTGCCACCAATGAAATTTTCTTTTTCTGACAGTGTTATTGAATTTATTCAATGAACTTCTCTCACAATGGTGGCCACAGGGTTAATGTTTACTCCTATAAGTACTTCCGGTCCATCTTCCTTTGGAATTGGATGTTCCCCATCTTTCAACTATCTTATAGCTGAGGTATAGGGAAGAATTGACTCTCCATAGCTCTCTTTGGCTTCAAGGCAAAATTTAAATGCAATTTATTATACATAACATATTATGTTACCTCCATCATTATGATAGGCGTATTGAAACTGTTTCAAATTACAAAGGTTACAAGTTTCAATAACTCATTACAAAACTTCACTGACACAGAGTTAAAGTCAAATTATATATGAACAAGAAAAATTATCATTATTCCTCAATGAACCTACCTCATAGCTGCTTTTCCTTTGTTTAATCATTACCTTGTTATCAGCCATTGACAAAAGAGTGGTTAGACTACATTCACTCATAGTAACAAGATTAATCTCACCTCAAATTAGTGTTTGTGGTATTGGCAACCATTTCTAAAACAACTTGAGACTCGATAATTCATGTGAGCAAAACCTAAACATCTCTTATATATTAACCCCTAGGCTGCAGAATATGTTGATCAACGTTTTGGCATGCGCCTGCAGAGAATAAGTTCAAGTACATATGACCATCCTTTCCAATGGTCACACTTTCCTATTGTTACGGAATAGGGCACCCCTTTGCCGTGTTGTTTATGACGGTTCACGACATTCGGGCGAGTTTGACGAATGCATTCTGTCTGCCTAGATTCGGGAAATTCTCTTCCGACCCACCCTCATAATTTTCCTCAGTTGTCCCCGAGTTTCGGAAGATTGCTGGTTACACATAACGGCATTCACGTACTGTTTGATATCAAATTAATCAGAAATTAATGAGGAAAATAAATATGGAATTCATTTTTGGACATATTTTTATATGAAATATTTTGGCTATAGTCAATCATATCTCCACTACTCCCCTTGGAGGGAAATTGGCTATGTGGTTAGTAAGGGTCGCCCTGGGTCCGCTACCTAATAAACCTTTGTCAGCAACAGAAGGAAGAGTGCCACAAATACTTTCCTCCCGCACACAGCCGCCAAAAGAAAGAGGCTGCCGCAGCTGAGGGACAATGATATTGCCTTGACGTACTTAATAAAAAAAAAGAAACAGATGCATCGCCTAAAAAGATTCATTTTATAACTTAAAAGTTATTAGTATCCCTCACTTCACAAATACTATTTCCTTGTTTGATTACATTATTTTCATACACTATTAGTAGGCATACTGCGGTCCCTATCCTTTCCTGATGCATACTCATGTGCAAGTTATAATCAATTCTAATTGATACTGATTTTTAATAGTGAATAATTCTCTATTTTGGTTAAATGCATTTGAAATATTCATTATTCTTTTAATGATATGGCATCAGCAAGAAAATGATTTGATTATGGACGATGAAGAACATGGAATGTAAGAAAAGATGTTAGGGACATAAGACTCTCACATAAAACTGAACTCAAGGTTGAGGAGTATTTGTGTTACAATCGTAGTAGCTACAAATCTCAGATTTTTAATGCTATTCAATATGGTTTGTGCAAGACTTGGCAGAAGAAAGTATGTACATATTTGGTGGCTTATATGGAAAATGATATGAAATTTAACTTCTTTTATATGTAATGAAAATAATAATGCTTATACAGTTTTTTAAAAAATGCTTTCTCAGGATTTAAAACATATATTACAAAAACATAGTGATAATTTATATTTAAATTGTAAAAGGCATTTTTTTTACCTTAGGTGTTATAATATTTTTTAATACATTAGCAATGTGTATGTATCACTGTCCTAATTCTTAGAGGATGTCTGAAAGTCGGAGCTATCAATCATATTCTATATTAAATGAAGATGTAGCACTTTTCCACAAAATAAATATTTATTCTGATGTGCGTTTCAACTCACTGAGGCATCATCAGGTTCAAGACAAAGAGTTACAACATAATATACAGTATATATACAGACATGAGAAGGAGGGGAGGGGGATTGGGGAGTGAAGCAAAGGATGGGAGAGGAGAGGAGGGAAGGAAAGGAGCGATGAATATATATTTTGTGGAAATGTGTGACACCTTCTTTTAGTGAGTGTTCCTTTCACTACATCAAGCCTTATACTTCAAAACTTAATCTAGATTGATATGAAAGTATCAGGGAGTGTGGTTGTGAATTTGGGGAGGGGGTTAGGAAACCTAAATGTAGAAAGTAAAGATGCCTGTGATTTCTCATTGTTTTAAGCATGAATGGAAAGAATATAGAAAGAGAGAGAATTCATAGAAGGGATGGAGGCTGGAATGAAAGTTCGAAAGGTGGAGTCCAGTTAGAATCGTGAAATACGAGGTAAATTAAAGTTGTATTTTAAAATGAGCTGGCACTCTTTGTCAATGCGTGACAGATATTGCAACACTGTACGACAGACAGAACCTCTAGCGGCAGCCGTGAGAATGAGAACTGTTTTCGATATCTTAAAATGGCGACGTTTTCATCACATGACCAGCATGTAATCATTCGTGGTATGACACCGATTGAAATTCATCGCCAGTTGAAGGAGACATGTGGTAATGGAGTCATGGATGTGTCGAGAGTGCATTCATGGGTGCGACAGTTTAAAGAAGGCAGGACATCATGTGACAACGAACCAAAACAATCTCGGCCTCGCACACCGTTAGCATCACAGCGATTTTCCAGTGGTCAAAACAGACACCTAAAGAAGCCTTCATCGCGGCCATAGAATCATGGCGTCGACGTTGCAAAAAATGTGTACGGCTGCAGGGAGATTACGTTGAGAAATAACTCAAGTTTCATCATTTTTAAGGTAAATAATTAGTAAGAAAAAAATCAGAGGCTTTATAACTTGAATGCACCTCGTATAATATCTGAGACAATAAAGGAAAATATGAAAACTTGAAAGCGAAAATCAACCTGGTAAATTATGTAAATAAAGTTGAAAACTGCATTGGAGGCGCATTTGACGGCGTGCACGCACCTAGGGTGACCGTTGGACAAACACAAGAAAAAGTATTAATGGTCCTCGTGAAAGCACGGCACCCCGCGCTGAAATCATAATTTCAACATTGTACGACTACATGACAAATATTATATTTAAGTTAATATAACTGAAATAATTATAATAGAGTCAAAATAGGTAGTAATACCCACCTGAGATAAAATAACATTCAGGATTGAAAATTAACTCATGGAGTTCGATAAAAGGTGCGTGTTATATGCCGTCAAATACGGTAACTGTCCGTCCATTAGATCAAAATGCAATCCCGATAATATGTATATACATAGAATTAAAACGTGATAGAAGATAACTTTAATACGACGACTCTAGGAATCAACTTTGCTCGGAATCGTACACCAACAGTCGAGAGAGAGAGGTATAGAGGGCGATATTGGAAACGTGCCGCACTCATCCAATTCCATTTTGACAATCACCCCAGCGTTCTCCTTCCCCATAAGGATACATAACAACAACACCTCTAACAATAATGAGAGCATGGAAAGAAGGAGGATCTCTCTCATAGGGGACGACGGAGATGAGCAACACTTCATCGTGGGAAGGGAGAGGGGAAGAAGACTGACGGGGCCGGGTTTGTGGAGGAGGGCTGCAGGTGGCCTGTTGTCCAGGGGGGAGGATGAGAAAAGGGTACTCGCAGGGTCAAAGGGTCGCCAGGGAGCAGTTTAAAGGCCGGTGGGATAAAAAAATGACAAAGTTTTATGTCCGCGTTAACGTCCTCTCCCACCACCTCCTTCTCCACCGTCCGCTCACTCGCCCCCCCTCCCCCCCTTCCTCCCCTCACACACATCCTTTCTCCAGATGAACCTTCGCCCCACCTTTCTTCCCTCCCTCGTCTGCCCGCCCCTCTCTTCTGCCTTCTCCTCTGTCTCCCTCGTGGCATGGGCTCGGTGGACCGCTCGAATGGGATATATATATATATACATATACAATCGCGGAAAACTCAAATGAACACTAGTATATGATGAACTAACACAGAACAATGAAATATAGACACAAATAAAATAAATAAACAAATAAAAGTACTAAAGAATAAAATAATAAAGTACAAAAGAATAAATAATACTATGTGAGTGTTCCGTATTTTATTTATTCGTGTCTGTATCATTGTTCTGTGTTCGTTCATCATATATGTATATATATATATATATATACGTATATACAGTGGTAGCTTGGATACGAGTTTAATTCGTCCCGTGACCGAGCTCGTAAGTTAAAATTCTCGTATCTAAAATCAACTTCCCCATTGAAAGTCATTGAAACTTGATTCATTCGTGCCAGCCCCCAAAATATAAACCCATTTTTAAAATCATTTGGAAAAATATATTAATAATGAACAAGTATTGTATACAAACAAAACAACACCTAAAAAAAGCTAATTTAGGGAATAAAGAGATATTGGCAAATTGGGAAGTGCGATCGTATTACATTCCAAAGTCTATTACTCTTACGCCTTGCTCATGTTTTTCTATATCTCCTCGCTTTAATTCCTTGGAATTTTTTCCCCTTCCTATTAGACCTTTTTCATTTTCTCACCACTGTTCTTTACGTACACTCGTCTTCTTAGGACTCATGGTTATATGAACAAAATTTAGCTAAATAACTATGTACCAAAACACAAAATTAAAACAACACGACGGAAAGACTTCTGCAGGGAGATAAATATGTTAATTTAACGTTCAAGGCTCACAAATCTGATGGTGGCTCGGTACGCCAACTGGAAGCTCGTATCTCGAATTTTTACTTGTAACTCAGGACCCTAGTGACGGCTCGTTTCTCAAAAAAGTCGGGGCACTCGTATTTCAAGGTACCTCTCTCTTAGTTCGTCCTTTTGTGTTCCTGTACCTTTCATTTTTTCCTATTATTTGTGTTGTGTGTGTGTGTGTATCTATAAACTCGAAGGAAAGCTCTGTGGAGCAGTGTATAAGGTTCTGGACGGCACAAATAGTACATGAAAAACACAGAAAGAGGAATACATTTTTTCTAACAGGAGCTTTCGGCTGTTATTTGTAACCTTCGTCCGTTGCTTAAGAAGAATCTCTCTTATGTCATACAGCGTACAAAGGTTGCAAGTAGCAACCAAAAGCTTCTGTTAGAAACAATGAACTATGTCTCTTTTTCTATTTTTGTTTTTCATGTACTATTTGTGCCATGCAAAACCATATGCATGTATGTCTGTGTGTATATATATATATATATACACGGATTCTTTTGTTTCACCGGAAAAGTTGACTGGAGTACTTTACTCGCACTTCACGGGACGGGAGGAGAGGCCGGTGGACTTCTACGCTCACAGTTCTTACGCACATTACCGCCCTCTACCTCCCTTTGTCATTCGTGTATGGATTGGACCTCTTTCTCCTACTCTCTCTCTCTCTTTCTCTCTCTATCTATCTGTCTCTTTTGCACGCCTTCGCACTCCAGCTTCCGTCTCAACTCTCTTGTGTGTGGGGGAGAGTATTCGGAAAAGGGAGGGGGTCGGACGCGGGCTTAGCGGGAGATAGAGATACAGAAAGGGGACTGTAGCCTTGTATGGTACACATATATCGGTATACACACGGTAGCCTTATATAGTCCGACTTTAAGTTGCACTCCCGGACAAGCATTGGTCATCATACCAAATTGAAAGTGAAAAAATTATCCAGTCGCTGACGATAAAGAGATTAAAATATTGATGTTGCCGTAGTAAGGAAGAATTTTTTTTTAGTTTAATGAAAATGGGTGAGTTGCAGTGCGTGTATATTATATTGTGTCATTTTCTGCACTACGAATTATGTTCTTTTAGTTTCACAGGCGTCGGCATCGAAGAAAAAATTTACATTGCTCCCTTATATTGCCGATTTTTGCTATTGTTTTGTTATTAGTTTGCGTATTGAGAGTTAGTAATTACTTTTAAGATAAGTCCCATATTGGTCTTTTACTAATCTATTTGGATTTTGCCATTTGGCTTGCTTTATTTGGCTAAGCATAAAATGCATCGCATCACATTTTTCTTTGCTGGAATTTGAAAAATTCCAGAATGCAATTACTCCTAAGGTAATGTCATAATACGTGACATATATAGTTATCAAACATGTATATATGCTGACCGGCAGAATACATAGGCAAGAGAGATTATGCCTATGGCAGAATAAACGTCCATGTAAATCCACGGTTTTTTTTTCTTTGGAGTCTCTCAGCATCACTTTGGCATTTCGCATTTGCGGTTGTTGTCATTTCAAAAACGCCGCAACTATTCACTATAATATTTTTCAATTAAACAAATAAACCCACACACAATGGACGAAGCTCAACTCTCATAGATTCGGAGTTTCCAAAATAAACCCCTGAGACGTACTCTGCGAATTCCCAGTCGGTATTCGATTAGTAATAAAATATATCAGCACATATTCAATTTTGGACAGTCGAATTTTATTCTAGAAAAGTAATTAATATTTCTAATTTCCAAAAAGGAAGTTATTTAAAAATATTCTTTAAAACTTGTTATCATACCTCATATATTTCCAAATTACTCATTCATTTATAAATAAATCAAAAGATTGGGGGGTTACTTGGAATCAACGATAGAGGGATAAGTCATAGAACAAAACATTTAGTACTTTTTTCTGACAAGCGTTCGAGATCAGAGCAATACTACGAAATAGTGAAGCAACATAATCCAGTGACTACTCAGATGTTTTTCCATAAAAATAATCATGATTCACAACATTGTAGCTTTGCAACTACTTATATACGACCAGTAGCGTTCCAATGCAAAAAAGCCCATACTCCCTTCAATATTCTAATCAAATTTAGGTCATTTATTCTCCACACGTGAGACAAAAATTATTCTAACACGAAATTAATTATGATTAAAATAAGAATTGGCCATGGATATGCATATTAAAATTTTTCATTTAAATGTAATAAATGAGTAAATTTTCGTTTAACGAAGGCGTTTTTGAATTCGTAAATAACGGATTCCTTGGAGTTAGGTAAATTTAATTAACGTAGATGATTGCTGAATTATTGTAATAATGTTGGGTTATTGTGTAAATATTTTGCAGGCATCAATGAGGTGAATTCCTCACACATGTTTCTTAATGTTGAATATGATATTGTTTTAACATGATGTGTTGTTGTTATTGTATGGTGTTGATCCTGGTTTTTAATCCTTAGTCTTTCTCTTCCCAATTCAGACCTAATCCTTCTTATCAACCAGTATTGAATAGTTCCTTAGAAATAAAATAAATTTTATAAAGGAAAAGATTGGCAGTATCAGCAATTATTTTTGTAAAAGCGGTAGATGTCCCGAAAACATTGGGATCCCAACAACTCCTAATTCATGCACGTTACGAAAAATGGAAAACGATTGGTAGTACACTTAATTTGGTATCATTTGATAAACAGATGGTCATATTAATTAGATTAACCTATTTTGAGGATAGGGTTAATATATTTCTCCTCCACCAAATATGTACATGAACCAGAGTGGAAGACTTCAGTATTAGCAATTTTTACTTCATATCAGGTACTATAACCAGAAAAATAGAACCTAAGCGAGGTATGACTAAATGTATACACTTCAAGCCACGTAATGGTGTAAGGCAGGGGTTGAGAACACCAAAGTCTCGTACGTCAATCCTCCTAAAGGCGCTTATATTTTAGAAATAGTTTAATCTATTCTCAAGCGGTTGCTTTGATATTGTCAGCGGAAAGAAAGAATAATCCCTATCTGATAATTTGCGCATATATCTTGCCCTTACTTTGTGAATGTGGTCGGACCGCCCTGTGTATATTTTGGGCAACGAATTGAATGAAATACGAACTAAACTTCATTATCAAATTCATCGGTTCTAGGTTTTTTCAATAATTTTGAAGGTTACAATAATACTGCCTTTTCTACATAAATATTCATTACACGACCGGTAATAAATACAAAAAGTAACACCATCACATGACCTTTAAAAATTATGGAGTCTCATGAAGAAGAGCCGAGAATAGTCTCTTTTTTCAATATGTCAAATCGGACGTCTCCCAACTGAGTTGTTCAATTCTTAGTGGAAAATAATTTAATATCCCCAGTTTACTAATCGGATAATAGCCATGGCCATGGGTTATTAAAATTAATGAATTTTCACTTATGCTTGAGGGGTTGACTGGTATCTAACTTTCAAAAATCCTTTTACCTATTCAAGTGTAGGTTATTGGGCGTCTATAGCCCTATTATCTGCATCACAGACCACCACTCCTACAAGATAGACAATAAAAGATTGACTATTGAGGCCTCAAAAGGTCAGGAGCGCCATGGCAAAAAAACTGGTCCAATTCGAAATGTCAATAATTAAAAGAGCATACCCAGGAGGAAATTTAAAAATGTTATATTTTGTTACGATATTATTACTTAAGAAATTATTACTATTAAAAAATTTAGGTAACAGGAAAAGTAGGGTGATATGAGGACGCTCTTACATCGCGAAACGAATAGAAAAACTTGTTAGAAGTGAATTGTAAATAATCCATTGTGGTTTATGCTAATAATTATTCATTTGGAACTCAAACAGGAATAATCCCTTTTTGCTCCATGTGCGACTAAATCATTCCATTGCGTCCTTTTGATATCATTTTTCATCCAAGTGTTTGTGAGAATTTCGGATCAAAACGGCTGTTATTAATGTACAGATGAAAAACATGAGCCCTAAAAACGGTAACACTAATGTTACATTTGTTAGTTCAGCGGAAGTGTCGATTCGTTCTAAATCCTAGATTTTTCATCAGTCCCTGATTTTTTTTCGTCTTCCTTTCTCTCTCTCTACGTTTTTTACCTCTGACCCTAGGAAATAGGAACGCGCTCGGCATTTCCATGGAATGAGAAATCGAAAGTGTAATCAAATTTATCTACGGTAACACTTATCCATTATCAATCCCCATTTTGGATTCCGTCGCTCACCGAATCCGAGCTTCTCCCGTCTGTTTGTCGAATATACCCCGCCGCTTCTCGGCTTACGGCGACGATCGATCCTCCCGGCATTTGAGTTTAATCCAATTCCCATTCCCGGCATGTGAAAGAGCGGCGTCGACTAGGGGGCAAGGGGAGGGGGACGGTGTGAATGAGAAACAAATCAGCCTCGTCCTCAGCCTCAATCCTCTCACTCACTCTCCATCTGAATCCTTTCCCTCGTCGTCCTTCACTCCCACCCTATATTTCTTTATCCTCTGCCATACGGCCGGCCCTTTTCGCTGGCCACCTCCCACAGACCTTTCAGACACTACTCCACGCCTTCGTCCGCTCCACACCTTGCTCCCCGACTATTTAAAAATTGGAACTAATTGTTCACAGCGATTCAGTCGATTTTTGGATGAAAGGGAATCCCGTGTGTGTGATGGATTTTTTTCCGCAAGCAAAATAAAATTGAGTGTGAACTGGTAGTTGGAGTCCTTTTAACAATCCTCAGGTAAGGGGGATTTATGATTATCCCAGCGAAGGGGGTCGCGGGCACTGACGTAAAAATGACAAGGGAGGGGGGGGGGGGTAAGAATTCCAAGCTGGTGATT
>WURS02011885.1:0-12326 GCA_011762765.2 Rhinocypha anisoptera | reverse complement strand
AAGTGATGTGGTTATCCCTAACTCAGAAAGAAAAGAAGATCTCCTCCAAGCCTTGAATACTTTGCATCATTTCAATTAATTTTATGAAGTTGGTGACAATTTTCGAGAGAAATTAAATAAGATTGAAAAATAATTCACTCGAAACTGGAGCATTTAAAAGTGCAGACAATTATCACTGATTTTTTTAAGATAACAAAAGATTTTTCAAAATGAAGTTTGCAGATGAATTAGTTTTTTTTTCATTTGAATCCATTTTTCTGATTTGTCAATATATATTTTAATGTGCTAAACTTTTCTTTAGTGATGCCCAGAAGATCTATAATATTGGTTAATGTTTTATGCCTGTCCTATATTCAAATTTTGTTTCTGAATATAATTTATACTTTCCCTTCAGATATGCATGATTCCTACTATATACTTGATAAAGATACTTTGAAATTCTCCACTTATACTGTTCTCTGAGAAGTAATTAACTTATTGTCTTTCAAAAATGTTGTTCTCTGAATTATAATGAAGCTAGTTTTATTTGCAATTACTGAATATTATGTGCATAAATGATCTCTTTCCAGTGAAAATAGTTATACATTTCCAAGCATATAGCATTATATTATGATGCATTAAAAAATTTTACCACGTCTATTGAAATCAGCCATTATTTTGATTTTACATAATTTGATTTTACAAAACACCGAAAATTTGAGTCCCTAGGTGTTATGTAAAATCATGATTCTACTGTATAATATTTTTACAAGTGCATCAACTGTCAGGATATCAAGACAGTAATGAAACTTGTGCTCTCTTGACCTGGAGAAACCCATAAAAGTATGTTTCTTAATAATAGTAATAATACATGGTTTTTATGGAGATAATATTTTAAAAAATATTTTTTATACTTGAAATCTGACAATAATAGTAGTTCATTCTGTATTATTAACATAAAATACAATGATTTTTTATTTATTAATTGAAGGACATACTAAAAGGCCTAGAAAGAGAAATCTTATCAGAAGATAGAGCTGAGAATAACAAGATGCCTCCTTGTATGATGGCTGGACAGAGATGCAGAAGCAGAAGAAGACGGAACAGGGGAAGATCTAAACAGGAAGATTGTAGTCCTTCTCCACTTCCATGTGAAGGACTCATATCTTTTTCTGTACTAAATGAAAGATTAAGCAATCTTAAACAAAAATTGTCATTCATTGAAAAATGCAGAGAGAATGAAGAGAAAAAGCTCTGTGAGATGTGGAAGAAAACTGAAGAGCAGGAGAAAATAATTCAACAGCAAGAAGATAGAATTAAAGAATTGGAAATGGAATTAGATAATGAGAAAAATAAAAATATTGAACTGGAACATAGGTTTATAGGTGAAGAACAAATAATCAAAGAAATAGATGGAATATACCATGAAAAAAGGGATGATGGTGAATTGGAAGGGCAGCAGCTTTTTGAGAAAGAGAAAAGAGACAGTCGAGTCCAGATGGAAGCACCATTATTAGAAGGTCAAATATTGACAAGATGGGGACAAGATGACATCACTCAAACTGATCCTATACCAGGGCTGGCAGAATTACTTCAAAGTCAATTGAGCGAAGTTCAAAAAGATGAGACACAAAGTGATGATCAAACCAGCATGGTTGAAATGAAAATCCGGGGGGATCATGAAGCACGTATAACTAAACTAGAGGAAGATGTACGTAATTTAGAAATGGAACTAGAAAAGGTTAATGCAAGGCTAGAATTAAAGAATAAAACAGTTGACTCACTGAGTGAAACTGTTAATATAATGAAGGAAAGATTAAATGATCGTGACCGAGAGTTAGAAGAAATGGATGAAAGGAATCGCAGACTTCGTGAGAAGATTTCTGATGGGAAGCCATCAACTATTGAGAGTGAACACAAAGAAAAGAAAGAGGTGGGGTATGAAAGAGAAATGGCTAAAGAAGAAAGTGGTAAAGAACCTAGTGAAATGGATTTCAAAGAAAAAATATTCATGCAAGAAGATAAATTGGAAAAAGGAATGGAGAAGGAAGAAGTTCCCAAAGAAAAGAGAGACTTTGACAAAGAAGAGCTGGGTTCACAAGCCATCTCTGTATCCCATGAGAAAGATCAACCCTTGGATGATGACCAAGTGACTAAGCAAACAAAGGAAGGTACACAAGACATGGAAGAGAAAAGAAAAGATGAACTCTGGGATCTAGAACAGGAGAGCCAAAAAATAGATTTTGATTCACAAGAATTTAAAGAAAAAGTTATAGAGAAGGCTGAGGAAACTGAGAAAAAGAAAGAAAAATTTGAAGACGCCAAGCAGAATGAACAGGAAATAGAATTCCAGGAATTAAAAGACGAGATTGGTAAAGAAGAAAAATCTGAGGGTGAGATGATAAAGAAAATAGAAGAAAAGGATACTCAAGATTTGAAGCAAGGTGAATTAGTTGAAAATATATTAGATAAAAAGGGAGAAGGAAAGGATCAATCACATGAAATTCATAAAAGTCAAGAAGACAAAATGTTTGGGAAAGAAGAAAGAGATGATAAACAGTTAGAATCTTATGAGGGTGAAATAACAGGGAAAAGTATGGTACAGGAAGAAGGAGAACATGTTACAAAGGAAGAAGCAGAGTCATTGGGAGTACTTGGTGAGGATTTTAAAAAGGAAATACAAGAGACAGAGTCAAAGAAGAAATATGATGAGATGAAAGATGTTCAAATTAAGAAAGATGATGAGATGAAAGATGTTCAAATGAAGAAAGATGATGAGATGAAAGACGTTCAAATGAAGAAAGATGATGAGAAGGAAGGTGTTCAAATGAAGAAAGATGATGAGATGAAAGATGTTCAAATGAAGAAAGATGATGAGATGAAAGATGATCAAATGAAGAAAGATAAAGTATCAGACTTTATTGATACTGAAAAACGTTTAAAAGTAGATGAGAAAAGTGATGAGAAAGAAATCGCTCAAAAAGGAAAGAGTGGTGAGGAAGTGGTCAAAAGAAAGGTGGAAGATGAGAAAACTTCAGATAAGAAAGATGAAAAGAGAGATGACCAAATGACTGATTCATACAAGGAATACAAAGAGGAGATGGTAGATGATGATGCAACCAAGATAATGAGAGAGGACATTGGGAAAGCAGAAGAATTAAATGTACGTGATGAGAAGGAAGATGACAAAACAGAATTTGATTCTATTAAAGATGAAATGAAAGTATCAGACAAGGAAGAACAACTCACAAAAATGGGTAAAACAATCAGTGAAGGAAAAGTAGCAGAGACAATAGGAGCTGAAAAGAAAGGAACACAGGAAATGAAAGTGAAAGATGAGAAGAAAGAGGAAATGAGAAAGATGACTAAAGAAACAGGTTTGAAAGAAGAAGGGGGAATCAAGTCATTTGAGGAGGAAAGGGATAAAAGGACAGATTCTTTCAAAGAAGTAGACAAAATGAAAGGTGAAAAAAAGGTGTCACAGTCAAAGGAAGAAGAAAATATAGTAGATCAAAAGCAAATAGATAAAATTAAAGTTTCAAAAGAAGAAAAGGAAGATAAACTAAGAGAGGCAGCCAAGGAAACAGAGCAAGAAGAGAAAGAAACTGCACAATTTAAGGAGAGTGATGAAAAGAAAGATTCGTCCATGAAAGTAGATACAGTCATGGATGAAACAAAAGTATCAAAGATGAAAGAAGAAAAGATAGAAAAAACTGATAAAGAAATAGATGATTTTAAAGATGATGAGAAGAGACATGAAATGAGAGAGATATCTAAAGAAGCAGGGTTAGAAGAGATGAAACAAACATTTGAGAAAGAAGAAATTGAAGATGGACATTCTCTTACAACAGGAGATAAAAAAGAAATGAAAATGGATGAAGCAGAAAAAGAAGTTGCAAAGGTGAAGGGAACTAAGGAAAGAGGAGCCAAGAGAAGTGTCAAAGGAACCGATGACTTGGATAAGGAGGCAAAATCAGCCAAGGATAGAGGAATAAGGAAGCCAATGGAGAAGATAGTACGGAAAAAGTCAGGAGAAGAAAAGAAAGACATTGGTGGCAGTCATGAAGATAGGTCTCTCAAGAGGGGAACTAAAGGAAAGGAACAGAAATCAGAGGATGGAAAAGATAAAAGTACAAGCGAGGAGGAACTTGACAAGACAACCAAATCAGAAAAATCCTGCTCAGAAGATGATGATACACTCCTTTTGGCACTTGTGTTGACACTGGGATGTGGTGAAAAAGGATCAAAAGCTGTAGAAGATAATAATTCCAAACAAGGAGAAACACTTAAAGACCTTAATCAATCAAATAAATCTGCACAAGCTGCTGCCATCTCCAAGGAAAAAATTAGTTTAACTGAAGCATCAAAAGACAAAGGCAGACCAAGACAAATTTCACGTAAAGAAGATAGACTTCACCTAGAAGATAATAATTCCAAACAAGGAGAAACACTTAAAGACCTTAACCAATCAAAGAAATCTGCAAAAGCTGCTGCCATCTCCAAAGCAAAAATTAGTTTAACTGAAGCATCAAAAGACATAAGCAGACCAAGACAAATTTCACCTAAAGAAACTGAGGTATTATATTTTAATAAAGAAGTTGAAGTAAAGGATTCTGGAGAAAAGGTTGAGCATGGAAAGAAAATCCCTAAAAAATATCAGACACCAGGTTTACTCCTGAATGCAACTGATGAACCATTTGGACAAGTTACTTCAAGTGAAATAACAGAAAAAATTCATTCCACTGATGGCACAGGTAGGACAAACAATGTTATATTATCATTTCACTATCATCATCATTAATTAATTTTAATTATGGCATCTTCCACCATGGTTTAGAACCAATTATTACATCCTATATTGCACAACTCTGATTTCAACCTTTGTTTATCCTCTTTTCTATGTAGTGATTTACATCAATGTTATAATCTCTTCTTATTGCCTCATTTCTTATTTATTCCATTTCCTAACTACGTTACTTAGGACAATGGTCATAAATAAGTAAAAGTGTATTTAGTGTTCATTATTAATTTTTATTGATAATGATAGATTTTTATCTTTTCAATATAGCTCTGACATGCAAATCTCTCTAGTCAAGAATGCAAACCTATAGGCATTTAAATTTTCTAACGTTATAACTAAAAAGAAAATAGAAAATGTCAAATATTCACTAAAGTAAATGCTTCATACACAGGATGGATTTTAATATAGAGGAGTATTTATTAGAAAAGTTCACAAAGTAAGTTTTTTAGGCTATTAAAAAAGGCAAACATATATTTTGAAAAATATTTTGCAGTAAAGCAGTTTAATGAGCGAAAACAGCTGACAATGCATGGTTGGCAACACAGGTGGCATATTTCTATGAAGAGGGTACATGAAATTTGTTCCTTGACATAACAAATGGCTAAAAAATAATTGTTTGTTGTCGTTGTTGTTAAAACAAAACTATGTTGAAAAATAACATGAGAAGTGTACTTTTTGTCATAATTTTTTTCCAAATTAAAAATTTGCCTTTTTAGAAACCCACTATTTAACCCAAAATAACTTACTTTTTGGGTTAAAAATCTCAAAAATTAGAATTTTTTGCTGACTGGGTTATGTTGATGGGCTGTAAGCTTCCTAGCTAAACAAAGGTCATGAGCCCAATTCCATCCAGGCCATGCTTTTAATTTGTCCAAACTCTCTCTCTTTCTCTCCGATAGCGTACACCCCAAATTGAAACCTGGCCTCCTCTATCTTCTTATTCAACCCATCCAGTCCTCTGTCAAATATCAACAACCTCTCTCCCCAGAACCTTTCTGAATCCTGCCAGTTCCTGTCTTCCCATCATAGTCTGAGCATGCCTTCTGGCCTTTCTTTTCTCCAAGCACTCCCTTAAAGAATTTCTTCTAGATTTCTGTTTCTGGCATATACTGGACATCTCCTGCCCAAAGAAGTCTCAGCAGTTGGAAGTGTTTCAAGAGTCTGGGCTACTCATAAAGTGAATATAATCACCAATGTACCAAATTTTCTAGCCATTCCTATCATTTACAGATCCAAAAATCCTTTGGGAAGCTTTTCTTTCAAAACTGTCAAATAGTTCTAGTTCAGATTTTCCATGCTTCACTTCCCTATGCCAAGCTGCATGGATTAATAACCTATTGAGGCAAATCTTCATCTCCTTGTGGATGTTTCATGATGCTAAGTAGCGAAAAATAGGTCATGTTTCTTGCAGAGATACTTATTCTTATTTTGTTGGTTTCATTGTTATTCACATCAATGTTGGATGCTAGAAATACAAAATTTGTAACAATGTTGAAATTAAGTTTGACAAAGTTGTCACTTTGCTGTCCTGTCTTCTTGGCTGCCTCCTATGTACAAACATCTTCATTTTATCTTCATTTACCCCCTATCCAATTTCTTCTGTTTATCCTATTGGCAGGTAGAAAGTATCTCTAATTGCAAGAGGTGATCTCTCTATGACCTAAAATCATCTGCAGAACTAATCATTTGATTTATTCTGGTCAAGATATTTGAGTACATTGCAACTCTCCTAATACATTCAAGTAACAGTTTAAACATTACCAGGGTAAGTTCGTTTCCCTATTTCAAGTCTTGAAAGACTTAAAATCTGTCAGTGAGATCACTGTTAATTTTCATTGACACTATGTTCTTTGCAGTCTGATTTTAGCCAGCCATGCCAAACTTATAATCTTTCTCTTTCAAAATAATTTCACCTAATGTCGCAGCAAGATTAAGTCCATAATCATGTGCCAAAACTAATTAACCAAAGCTGCTCTATGAAATGAAATAGGAAAAGGCTTAGGAAGGAAATGAAATTATTAACATGGTATCTGGTTTTATCATTCAATATTCATCAATTAAAAATTTAAACTGATGGGCAGAATTTTATGGTAGTGCATCCTATTCTAACTTCAATAATGAGCAAAAAGTACAAAAATAAATAACAACTACTCTAATTTTCTCTGCCAGTCTTGAAGGAAGTGACAGAACTCTGGAGAAGAAATGAAGGTGAGGAATTTTCAGAAGCAGGTGAGAACCTTTCTGAAGGAATTGATGACTTCTCTAAAGAAAGTGATAATGAAAAGGATTCCATGAATGAGTTTGGTTTTAGAGAGAAGATAAAAACAGAAAAGGAGAATGAATTAAAGCATTATGGTAAGTCATATATATTTCCTATCTTTGTTAAAAGATATGTTTATCACCAGATATGTAATGATTAACATAAACAGATCCTGATAAAAGTCAAAAGATTTAGAACAAGCACAAAACCAAAAAGATAAGATAAGAGAAAAATTAATAACAATAAAACCATAGGGATATAACCAATATCATTTAAAATTTGACACTGGTAAAATCAAAATAGTTCTCTTGGGAGTAGAGGGGTTTGGCCATGAACCATTCATACAGGACCCTTCTGAACAGATTATTAGTTACTGATATTTAGAAACTTGATTGATACGCTCTCAACTTTGTATGAACTGCTTAGTCTAACAGTGGAAAATCATAGCAGTTTCTCCCTATGGTGTTATGGTTGTGCACAACTACCCTTGTGGAGTACATGCCCAATTTTTCTTTAAGGTGTAGCAGAGAGTATAGTATAAACATATGGCATGCCCCAGAGTCTAATCCCTAGGTTAATATGAGAATGAGGGTAATTTCCCTATTAAGAGTTACATTCTACAACAGGTTAATATTTAGTTATTTATGTCACTTAATAAAAGACTGAAAAAGGAATATCACTTAAAAATGAACTGTTTAAGGTAACCCAAACTCACATACATTAATGTTCACAAGATCAAAGAAATTTTTTTCGAGGCTTCTTAAAAGAAAATGGAAATGTTTTCTAATCAAATTCACTTTAAATGTGAACCACTAAAATATGTAGGTACTAAAAATATTAGTGGGAAATACAATTTGAGTACGTATATTATTAAAAAAAGCATAAAATTCTAAGAAAATATTTTTCATTGACAGTCCAATGCATATTTGTCAGTTAAAATTTCAATTCAACATAAATACTTTTGATAGGTACCTGAAGATGACGCCGTAGCGTTGAAACTAGTTGTACCAGATTAAAAATCTTAGTGGAAAAATATGGAGTACGTTATTCCTTTTTCTCAGAAATGGATTTCCACATAGTTATGCCTGAAAATATAGAATATATCTTTAATTAGCTCATAAAACTTCTTCCTTCCTACTTTTCTTAAGTAAGTCTGCTGATGTACATATTATACACCGCCACTTCCTTATTCCTCTTCGTGTTCCGCAGAGCCCTTTCAATCTCGCTATCTAATATCTTTGGGACATAAGTCATCTCCATGTAGATAACAACAGAAATAAAACTTTTCGTTCCACACGAAATATAAATTTATGACTCAACTAATTTCACTACACTGTAGCATCTTCAGGAGTGCTATAGTGTGCCATGGGCAATTTTGCACTACATATTATGCTTATTTTGTTCGTGTGTATCTATGCTCAAATTTTGCTACATCTGTGGCTTCAGCGAGTATTGGGAATGTGTATGTGTGCATAATTCAACGTCGTCTTCCTAATTCACCTTCGATTACGAAATGAAAACTAAACTGGCGACAGCTGTAAGAGCCGTTACTTCACCAGAAGATTTACGATATTAAAAAAAGCGCTGGGACTCTGCAAATGGTATACAACTTCAAGCACTAGGGCATCTACACCGGGGACTCTCTTTATAGGAAGTCGGTAAGTGAAAGTAGCCCTATATGAAAGTCTAATAATTCAATACCTTAACCTTCGATTTCCCCTCTTCCGTCATCATACTATGAACTGGACTCACGAGGGATTAGACAACTCATTCCGGTGTTCGACCAATGCAACGTCATATTGACTACTTCCTGAAATGCGGGAGCTGGAGGGGTAGATTCACCACTTATGTATAGTGATAACGAAGCGAAATTTTCGTTCAGTTTTCACCTTTGCAGCATTCTCACCCCTCCCCCCACCTTTCAACTTGGTTTCTAAGACCTCACCAGTTTCTCAGGAAAAAGCAAATATCCTCATCCCTCCTTCCGAGGGAGGTAAGGAACAAAAAATATCCCTTTTTTTCGAGAGAGATAGGTCCCCGGAATGTGGGGCAAGGAGAGCAGAGGACTTGGCTACTGCGGTCCGTCGTGGTCGTTCTGAAAATCCAGCCGTGCGGCAGGCGGCAAGCCGGTGTGTCCAGCCGGTCGAATCAGCTCCGGTAACGCAAGGATAAGAGTGAAAGGCGGCGAGGCGCAGATTGGCGCGAGCCATTGGGGCGGGAGAGTGGGAGAGAGAGAGAAATAGAAAGGGAGGGGAGAGGGCGGAGGGGAGGGACGCACGCGCGTGGTCGTAAGGAGTGACAGTAGTCGACGCGTGGCCGATTAAAACGGCCTCGCTCTGCCTTCCGTGGGCTACTCTCAGAAGACCGCCTCCCCGTCCCTTCCCATCGCCTCCTTCCCCACCGGCCCTCACGAACCACATACCTTTCCGTCACAATCTCCGACCGTGTCGCTTGCGCGAATTATTGTATCGCCTCCGGTGGAATCTGACGCACTGCAAAGGTAAATTGCCCGCGGTTTCTATAGTTGATTCCGTGTGTGAGTGTAGCGCACCTAGTAGAGCCGACTCTAGGGACCGCAGATTAGCTTACTCCTAGCCGCGATAGATGTCAACGTGACGGAAAACACGTTTACTGACTGGACTCTCCAATTGTATTTTTTTTCGTTATCTCGTTTGTTCAGCCCGCTAAGTCGCATCATAAGGGATCTTGAATACCATGAAGTGCCCTAAAATCCCTAGAGATGTTACATTGATAAAAATGTTGACAGATAATAAATTAAAAGCAATTAAAGGTTGCCCTGTGTCTGCCCTTGAATTAAATATTATGACATCTAGTATTGTCTTTTGAATTTAGTTGAATAAAATAGAATGCTATCAGTCTTCACTTCGTGGAAGTTATTAATATCCTTAACAGGAGAACAGCGTACCTTTCCAACGAATTTGTTATGTGGAAAAATATTTTGTCTTCTTTTGTTTTGATAAGTTATTATCTCGGAGAAATGATCGTGTAATTATATTATTCGTATGACTAAATAGCAATAATATTTTTTTATTTCAATAGGAATAGGAAAATCTACCCCTGAATCAATAAATTTGCAGGCAAGAGGGTAAAATTAAATTTTAATATTATTTAGGCATAATGCTCATGGATTTTGTTCATTAATTGCCCATTACGTATGTTGACACTTGACACAATACTCAAGTATTATTTTCGTGCTATCTGCAAGTTGCTTAAAAATTTTATCTTGATCTAAAGCAATTTAAAAGTTACTGACACAATACTTTTCGACAAATCATCGAATTCCCCATTATATCTTTGAAGCGGTAACATCACTTATCTTAAATTATATTAATTTTAACTGATAATTTCTTTGTTTTAGAAAGACTTCAGTTTTGAAATCCACCATTATTCTGTTTATGTCTATTTTTTTAATTGTGTGTGAAGAATCTAAAACTTAAAATAATCATTTGTATAATGTTATTGAAGAAACAGAAACGTCAGAAAATTTGTAAAATTACTGAAGCTTTATTCCATCTGAAACACGAGTACTGTTAATGTGTACTTGAGATCATACATTGGTCGAAGTTGAAAGTAAAAGATTGAACGAGAATTATTACTACTATTACGTACATTACTTGGTATAGGAAATCATACTCGGCTCTACTGTGTGGAACTCCTTCATGATGTATAGGATAAAGGAAACTTTGCAATTCCACAAATAACACTTTATTGCGACCGGTTTCTTTCACTTAGGGACCTGACGATGTCATCAAGTGAACGAAACCGGTCGTAATAAAGTGTTACTTGTGGAATTGCAAAGTTTTCTTTATCCTATACATTTGGGTATGTATGTATATGCGATATATAGTGAGAACATATAAAAGAAACTTGTCCAGGTTTGTATTTGCATAAAGAAAATATCCGAAACAAATGAAAAGAAGTTGTTGAATCAAGGAGGTGGAATTTGATCTTTTTGTGAAATCTTGGTTTCGTCGATTAAGTTTGTTTTTTAATTATTTTAATATCCATGTTTTATCTAAATTGTAACCTATGGTCATTGAATCCAGGATGCTCTTTCTGTCTTCCGCCACTCTCTCTTGAATTGGTTGTACTCATTTTCGGTATTTCGTTGAAAAATGTTGTCTTGATCTTTCCCTTTCGTTCTTGCCTAACATTTGTTATTCCAATATAAATCAAATCAGACTCTTTTATCCCAGAATATAACCCAATAATTTTACTTTCGTTTTATTCATTACATTTACCAGTTTTATCTCTTCATTCTCCTCTTCACGGACATTCTTCTTCATATCCTGTCTCTTTCGCTTCCAGACGGGCCCTCTCCAATTTCCCTAGAGTGCAACTTTCAATTCCATATATACAATGGCTCCAAATTAATGCTTTTGCAAATTTATTCCCATAATTCAAAGCTTAATGCTTGAATTTTATTAGATTTCTGTTACCCTTAGGAATAATTTTGCTTAAGGGATCTCTTCTTTTAACTTCAGGCACGAATCTGTTTTCCTGAAAACAAGTTGGCAGCCAAAAAATTCCCCATTTCACCACTTTTTACTGGATATTAAATATAATTATGTATTTCGCGAAAGTTGTCAAAAAGTAACTCTCCTTTTGGTTGACGTCAATCTAAGCTAAGCATTTTAATGGGACTCATTCGGTTAACGGAACTTATTCTACTACATGAATAAAATGAGAAAAATAAGGAAATGAACAAATTTGAAATACATTCCGAAATTTTACTGATAATTAATTATCTATCAATTGACTGCACTTCCATGATTGTGTAATAGCTGATTAGTTTCTGTCTATTTGCAGTTTACGTTGCCTGGGGCAAAAGCAAATTACGTTTCTAGCAATTGCATCTGCAGTAATTGCGTGATGGGACATAATGACAATTCCTCCAAGTAATTCATTGCATGAATGTTTCCCTCATTCAATTCCATGCATCGGTTTGCCACGTAAACGCCATTCTACTATTCCAATCGACGTTTGGAAACACCGCGCGGTGTATCGCCTGGTATGCTAAAGCCCTTCCTTGACTACCGCAGACCTACTCACTATTTCGCGAGGAGGTGCTATGATTGGCGGGAGTGATGGCGAGGTAAGGTACCTGGGCACGCGGGGAACACACCAAACATCGGGGCCAAGGGGGAACTGGTGCTGTGAAGAGAAAGGTGAGGGAGGGATGGGCACCTCGGACCCCTGTAAGGGATGCTTCTCTTGGGGGGAGGGGGGTAGCCCTGGAGGGGAGAGCGGAGAGGGTAGGTGATA